>LWCB01007007.1:0-14199 GCA_001630525.1 Coelastrella sp. M60 | reverse complement strand
AAAGGGACCTCAGAGACCTCAGTCCCTTTAAAGGTGCAACGGATATAGGCACCCCACCATCCTGGCTACTGTGCTGACTGCTAGCTCCACACATCGATTGCGCTGGACAGCGCAGGGGCTGGAGAGATGTCTCAGCAACCACCTCTGCAACTTGTTGAGCCGGCATCTTCTTCTGGCTACCATGTTGATAATGTTTGCTGTGATGCTCATTGGTAGCACTGTCATCATCAGCAGGGGTTGGTGGCAGCTGAGGTGAGTAGGTTGCAGAGGTGGACAAGCTGTTGCTGAAGTTGGAGGACTGTGTGTCCATGTTGTTGCAACTTCTGCTACCTCGAGAAGGAACAGACTGCTGCTTCGCAACCTCATAGCTGATTACGCCTGGCGTTGAGGTGCGCCCAGTCCCTGCCCCTGTGTATGGTTTCTGATCTCGTGGCGATGGCTGCAAACTCTGCTGCCTGTTTGGTACCATGGTAACTACATGATCTACCAGAGCTAAGCAGCTGAACCTGAGAAGAGCTTGCATTTCATCATCTGGAAGGGCAGCATTGCACAGGCTATTGTGTCAGTCTAACATGCACCCATTGATATCAGTGAAGGGGCAACTTCTCGTCTCATGCCCTAGTCCTTGAAATGCACAGAATAGTATGGCAAAACAGCAGATTATTGTATATTATTGTATGCTATATGTAACAGTCTTCTGGTCTATCACTACACAAATGTTTTTTTACACACACAAAGCTGCCTTACCTGAGAGCACATGATCTTCCTGCAGGTTGAACTGTGTAAAGATACGATCGACATCTCCTGGAGGCTTCAATAGCAGCTGCGTGATAGAGGCAACTGTGGCTTCAATATCCACCGCAATGCCTGCTTCACAAGCATCTTTGGTGGGGTTGGGGTGGCCGGTTGCTTGTGAAGCAGCAGCTGCCCTGCCATCATCGCACGCCATAGGCTGGGTAGACATGCTGTGATCAGTTGTGGCTTGCTTCCTACTTGCTGTGTCTGGGCTAGCAGCTCTTGAATGGCCTGCCAGTGCAGCACGTGCAGCCTGCTGATGCAGAGATTCTGCAAGTGCAAGCAAGGAGATGTCTGCCAGGCTCAAATCGTCCATCATGAGCTCTGGGGCAAACCTATGACGGCTGAAACCTGGCCTGCGTTGCTGGTCATTGCCATCTCCCTGTCGCACATCTGCTTCATGCGCTGATAAGCGTGCGATATCGCCCAGCAACTCTATCACAACCGCAAACCATAGGAATGACTCTGCATCCTCTTGGCCGCTGGAAACTGCCAGCTGCAGATGAGCTCTTTGGCCATCAAGGGTGGCTGGAAAGCTGATAGGTAGGGCAGCCCCTGGTGTACTAGACCATGAATGCAGCAGGTGATGCTGCTTATGATGGCTACTTTGTAACCCGTCTTCAGCACTGTCAACAGCAGTGACGGATGCTGGTATCTGAGAGTAAGGGGCAGCTCTGGCAATATAACTGCCGTGTATTGGCACCTGCCCACCAGTATCTGCACCGTGCAGGGATGCTGTCCTAAAATATGATTGGCTTATCTTCTGCAGCAAAGCAAGTTGGCCACAATCAGCTACTGAAACGTCAGGGCAAAATGTTCCTTGACAGCTTTTTGGCATGCAGCATATACTACACTGCATAAAGTGTGACTGGCGCCACTCAAGGACCTCTTCCTTGAACTGCTGGTGGCAGCAGATGCACAGTTCACAGGAGGAGATGCTTTACCCCTGATGCTTACCATCCGACTAGCTAATACGGCCAGCTGCCTGGCAACATCTGTCATCCTGATGGTCACTTCTTCATGCACCAATCTCTCGTCCCGTATGGACTGAAGTGCTGCTAAACCTAAGCGCGGCTGGCCAGCCATGGTGCTGCAAACCCCAGTTGGGGTCTGTTGACTGTTGCTGCTTGATGGCTTGACAGTCTTCTTTGAATCAAGCTGGCTGGCATACGACAACCACAAACTATCAGAGCCTCCTGCAGAGGAAAGAGCACACTCCAACGTGGCAGCCATCTTCCCAGTCAGCAAGCTCAACAAAGCAGGTCACGCATCTACCACATACCCCAGCTGGGCAGCAAACACAGCTCATCTGCAACCTGTAGCTGTGGTCACTCACCCAAGCTTTGACTTCCAAGGCCACTGGTGATCAAGGTGGGTCGGCTCTGCATAGCCAATGCAGGCACCTTGAGTGCGGCATACAGCTCAAGCTGAGGGTCCAAGTACAGGTCAGCGGTTCCACCTGGACCCAGCTGCAGCCGCACCACACTTTGCTGCATCCACTGCAGGAGAGACAGCAGCTCAGGTATGGGAAGCTGATCAGCTGGCCAAGGCAGCTGTGGTGTCTCGGGTGCTGCATCAGCTGAAGCCGCTTCAGTGCCTGTGGCTGCCCGTTTGCACTGCTGCATGGCATCTTCAACCTTCATGAGGAGCTGCAAAAATCAACAGTACATCTTGTCAGCAACAGACACCAGAATTGTGAATCACCTCATCTAGAAGGCCAAGTCCAATAATAATAATCACTGCTTTACAGCCATAGCCTTGCGGCCATCGGCCCCGCGCCTCAAATCTCCCAGTGAGTCTCTCACTTTCGGACAAGGCGGTGATTACTATCCCAACTCACTTGTGAATCACCTCATCTAGAAGGCCAAGTCTAATCTTCACAAGCAATCAACATCATCATGTGCTCGTTACGACTGCAGCTGATTAGGGCAGTCTCCAAAGGTACTTACACTGAAGGCTTGTGGAAAACATTTTGCAATCCAGCCAAATTCCTCAGCAACAACACCAAAGGATAGTGCCACCAGGGATGACAGGTCCATCAAGCAAAGGGCCGCAACATCCACCTTGGTAGCCACGGCAGGAGACAGGACCTGTGTTGCACAACAGATCATGCACCTAAATCAGGCTAAACCTGGAGATGTTGTTTTTGCTTGGTGGCTCGACAGACATGAGACAGCCGACTTCAACACCGCCTGACAATGCTTTGGCAGTTCATAGATACTAACCAGATGATCTCACCAGGTGCAGAGTTGCAAGGAACTCTTCTAAAACCATGTCTCTGCACCAGCGCTGCAACAATAGCATGTCACAGGCGTAACTGAGCTGCAACCTCTCATCTGGGTGTGCAGGCTTCAACGTGGCTGCTGGTGGTAACTGGCCAGCACCCTTTGCCCTGGGACTTGCAGGCGTGCCCGTTGTTCGATCAGTCAGGGAGTTTGAAGCAGCAAAACCACCATGCAGCCAGCTTTGTCGGCGTAATCTGGCGGCCTGAGCAGTGGGTGTGCTTGGTGTGGGAGGTACTAGTTGCGGTGCGGCTGACAGTTGCTCCAGTATCTGCATAGGTGTCCCTGCAGTAGACACCATGGCTGCAAGTGCCATATCTGCGCCCTCCTGCACCAAGACTTGCTGCAGTCCTACAAGGTTGCTGCCAGGAGCAACTGCAGCAGCAGCAGCAGCCTGTGCGACTCCAGGTCCACCGGTAGAGGACATCCTGAACCTATGCAGGTCTGAAGTGGCTGGCACACAATCTGTCTGCTCAGAGCCATCATCACCTACATGCTTTGGCAGCTTGAATCTAGCTGTGGTTGCAGCTTGAGCAGCCTTGCCTTGAAAAATACTGTTGACTCCCCTGCTCAGGACATCCCTTTTGGGAGGCACGAAAGCCCATCCGAGCACATCATATGGTAAGCCATTCTCCAGCTGGAATGTAGGTCTTATCTGAATCGCAGCCTCAAGCGGCATCCTTGCCTTCCTCAGAGTGCCCGGTCTAGGCACTTCTGTGAGGTTTTGTGTGACAAAATACGGGTCAGTCTGCACGTCCTGACTTATCGAGGCTGCTAGGTGCAGAGAACCATGTTGTAGACCCTGTGTCAGCAAACAGCAAGGCAGCATTAGGCACATCCGCACACAACAAGCAAGGTGCCATGCTGCTTGAAGGCCAAACCTGCATCTGCATGTGCAATATCACAGGCCCAAGTATAAGGAACTCACATCTGGCTTGCTGCAACATCTGATGTATCCTTGCTGCTGACCAAGTGCCTTGAGAGAAACATCCAGCCTTATAACATCATGTTCAGTGGGCAGGTGACCCTCAGGTGCGAGGAACAACAGGCCTCCAAGAGCAGCAGCTGCTGGCAGGAAACGTCCTTCCTTAGGCTTCAAAGGCTACAAACAGAATGGTGTTTCAGGGGCAACAGTCCAATATGTTCAGAGCTTAACAGCAGGTCACACACGTAGGCCATACAGCAAACCCTAGTGCGGTATGCAATGAAGATTGCCACTTGTAATCATGTGCTTCTGATAATTGGAGAAATTGCTTCACAGGGCACTTGCAATGCAGAACATCCTGTGTATGTGGGGGACTGCTTTCATCATCCCTTCATCACACATCAGCTTTGGGCCAACACTTCAAGAAGTCACAGCATGTTGAGAGAGAAGGATCCCGGAATCATAACTACCCTAGACATGGATACGTATTCCTCAATCAACTGATCTTGCTCATGCATGCACCCACCTTGAGATGCAGCCTTTGTAGAGCATCCAGTCTATCTCCTGAGCCCAACACCACAGGAGTGGCGCAATCGTGACCCAGCTGCAGAAGTGGTTCCAGCTTCAAGGCAGTGTTGTTCTCCAGCCATATGCAACTGTGCAGACGCAGCATCTTTGTGCGTCCAACCAGCAGGACGTCCAGCAAGAGAGGCAAGCTTGAGCCACCTAGGGGATCACCCGCCTCATAGCGGTACTTGCCCACAACGTCCACTGCAGCAGACATACACATACGTCACCCCAGTACAGCAAGGCAGTGTCATGCACCAAGCAAGCCATGTAGATTGTGACATGGGAGATGGTTGCAAAGCATAAGAGCATCACAGCTGGCAAAGCACAGCCAGGTCGGCCGACGCCTGGTCTGTTTGAGCCAGGAGGACTCCTAATTAATTCATAGCTAGGTGAGACTCACTGTTCAGCTCGTGCAGGACATAAAACAGTGCCATTGTTGGGCTTGTAGTGTGTGCTGTCATGCAGCGTTCAGAAGCGATGTTGCATCTGAGAAGTGGTCCATCCCATGGAAGTACTGCAAACCATGGACAAGTATCTCACCTGCCACATTGGTCAAGGGGAGCCAGCTGCCGGCTAGTTGGATGCATATGGAATTCGCATACCCACTGGACACCAACGAGCCATCTGCTGCCAAGTGCTGCACTTTGCAAGGGACAGGTGTGACCTGCGAAGCAGAAATTGCGAACGTACCCGTAAAGTGAGAAAGCACACCACACTGTCAGGCATTGCTATGATCAATTGTGTCATCAAGCATAAGCTGTACGAGCACTGTCAGCAAAGCTGCACAGAAGAACCTGATCATCGCAAAGTATGCTGTGGTCTCAAATGTGCTGACATGAATTGATGTTTTAGACAAGCATGTGCACTACCTTGAGCTCATGCATGCTATGTGCTGGCAAGAACACTCTTCTCTTGCTCCCTTGGGACATTGATGAGCCTTCACCAGTTGGCGACCAGTAGTATAAGTGACTGCCTGTCAGGTTCTGAAACAGGTACCTGCACGGATACAAGCACAACACCGCCTTCATACTGCACAGTGCGCTCTAGTTCCAGCAGGTTGGCAGTGCAGGAATGACATCAAAGCAACCACCAGAATCAGTGTGCACCCCACAGCATGACAGCATGGCAGGTGGCTTTACAAAGGTCAGTGGTTTTTGGCACGGCTGGCGCACCGTTGAGGTATTCTCCGCCTTAAGCCCTCTCCCAAAGCCAGCTGCTGTTCTATGCTTGGGGGTGCCTCTGTATTAACCAGTCGCCTTGATATTGGTGAACGAGGCCTTGACCTGCGCAAGTCATCTTGCAAGAGAAACCTGGGGGTACCAGCTGACTGCAACGGTGCCTGCTGACAGGAGTCTGGCAGACACCCTGTGATGACACCTTGTGACATGAGACCTGGTTGTTTCTCCAGCAGGGTGGGAGGGGACAAGTTGACTGCACCATTGGGAAGCTGCTGCCCACTTGAGCTTTTGACAGGCACAGCTGAGACTTCGCGTGTGAAGGCAAGCAGGTCACCAACGCTCAGCAGACTGGATGGATGGAAGTTGACACGCAGAGCTTCACTGGACACTGCTGATCCATACCTGCATAGGCATATACAATTCATGACATCCATGCGATGTGAGCTTGCATTTGGCCTCGCCTCAATAGAGTGTCACATCCAGTAGCAGCACCAATCCTGGTCGCTATCTCAAGATCACTGAGCTATGCGTTGTTTCCCAGCCACATCACGACTCATGATGCACACCAAGGTTTTCAAGCATGCACCAAACTTTTAAGCTTCTTGCAGTTACTGACTGCCAATCCTCTGCAAAAGCTTCTGCATACTCTCAATGACGTGTTTCAGCAAAGCTGCACCAGCATACCAGCACACAAGGTTAGAGGCTTCCAATACTCACAGAACTCGGTCAGACTTCACAAGCGGGTTTATGGGATTGCTGAGCGCAATCAGCAGCGGCCAAGGTTCCAGAAGCACTTCCCATTTGCTGTTACTGTTGTTGAGGATGCTCAACCCTAAGCCACCTTCAACATGAAGCCTGTCTGCCGTCTCAGGTGCAGTCTTGGGATATTGGTACTCAACGGCGTGGACAAACGACACATCATGTGCCAAAGCTTGCAGGACGTCAGGTGCCCCAAAAGAATGCGGCTTGTCATCACAGAGCATGACAATGACAGAGTCCGACCTTGCACTGCAGCGCATTGATGACTGTTGAAACACTGCTGCCCAGCCTGTTGGTGGAGGTGGCCATGTTGCTCCTGCTGCACGCACAGCTAGCACATGTGCTTGAAGATCAGGCTGCGGTGGCCACATGCCAAGGCCAGTCTCCATCAACTGCAGCAGACAATTACAGATATTGACCATTATGCACTTGCAGACATCACCTCCAAGTAGATAGCACCTTGTTCTGCAACCACCTCAAAAGTAGTGCTTTGAGGAGAAACAGGATGAAGCAACAGGAAGAAAGTCTAAACAGAACAAGTCATAATCATCTACATACACCGCTGCTCACCTGTGCTGCAAGCTGCATGTCAGACTGGAGAACCTTCCAGGCGACAATGTTGCTGAAAGCAGCACGCAGCGTAATAGGTGCCACAGAGATGAACAACTCAGACCTGCACATATGGTGATTGCAGTGACAAGCATACTCTGAGTCAGAAGTGGGCTCTTGCTTTCCACCAAGGTGACTTGATACTTCATAGCTGCTAATCATAAGCTGTGTTCGTCCATACAGAATTGGTTCACAGCATCCTAAATCAGGTAGACTGGTATGCTGCAAGGACAAGATTCTCATGTGCATGCATATTGGGCCTGCAGTCACGCAAAACATGTACACCAAGGGTTTGGATAGATCTGAGAATGCCATTGCATTCTACATTCAGAGTCGGGCAGGGCAGGACAGCCCCTACTTGACCATCACACACCTAGCTTTCCGCTTGTATACCCCAAACATACTGCTGCTGGATTGACTGATCACTGTTAAGCTGGGCTGTGTTGTTCGTGATTGAGCATGCCTCTGCCCTTTCTGAGTATTCTGCCAGCCGTCAGCAACGCTTGCAGTGACTTGTTCCCCAAACATATCCTCAGCATGCTCGCAAGCAAGAGCAAGCAGTCGCTGTTCAGGAGTGGCTGCAGCTGCAGCTGCTGCACGACTGGTTGAGGTGGCATAACTGCCACTAGTTGCGTCTGCGCAAACAGATCAATCACAAGAGAGGGGATCGAAAACCACCATATGGCTCAAATGATCCAATAACAGAATTCAAACAGATCATTCCCTCCAGACTAAGCTGGCAATTGCTGATTAAGCGGCTGTACATACATCTCTGCTGGGTGCAATGACTGTGAACTGGCTTTCCTCACCTTGCCTGTCTTGTGTTGGCATGTGATGCATCCTGCCCTGATGATGCAAAACTGTCCTGCTATGAGCTTCAGCATCAGCTACCTCTAGCTGTTTCCTGCGATGCTCGCGCTTACGCACCAGATAAGCAAATATCATCCGTCGTGTAATCCTGCATATGTCAGTAACAGCACCACCTGAGTACCAGCATTGTGGTTGCTTGCTGCTCCTTTCCATGCATGTGCTGCTTTGCAACAAACAACCGCAATACATTGCTGCTGAAGCTGACAGCATGAAACATCCTGAGGTACTTAGCGGATCGGTTGCTGGCTTGCTCCAATCAAGATGGTCTCCCTACATTAAGAGTGGCTCCAATGATCTGTGTTCCTCAACCAAGGGGTATTCTTGTCGAAGTTCCAGCTTGGCTGAAGGCAAGGGCAGCAGCCAGTTGGTGGTGACTGCATTGGGATCACGCAGAAATCCTGCCAGGTTGCGGATGTCAAATCGAGTAATGGCTTCACCATCACCCCCATAGTAGTAGCCGAAGCGGAAAGCGCCTGCAATAATGTGCAACAGGAGGAACAGCCAAGTTATTGCCACATCTCTGACAGCACACTTTTGTGAACGCACAGACTGTACATGCTCCAAGCTACCAACACATGTGTTGCTACAGCATGGTTCAACCTACAAAAAGATGACTTGAGCATATGTGACACATCATCGTGGGCTGATCAAAGCCTGGATACCTACCGAAGGTGAGCGCTATACCCCTCTGCTGCAGTTGCTGGCCTCTGCCATACTCAACATCTTCACCAGTCAGAGATGCCTGCCTCACCACAACTTGCCGTAGCAGCTGATAGGGGCTGAGCCTAGCATGTGACTGTTCAAGATCTGTTGTGCTGCTAGTCAAGCTGATATGAGGGCTCAGGAGAGGAAGAAAGATCTGCAGAGTCATGCACAGTGAGTCAACCAGCTTGGGTAGAACATGCGAGAAACGGATCTGCAATACGTCTTGACAAGACGTATACTCTAGCTGCATATTGTACAATACACAATCCCTGCCTTTTGCAGCAATTGCCACAAACATTGGAGAAAGTGCTCATCTATCGTTTACCTGAGAGTCTGTCAGCACCAGATTGAAATACAACCAAGGGTTTCGCTTTAGCTGCAACCACTTGGGAGGCGCAACAGGTGCAGCGCCCCAGTCTGTGTGGAAGACATTGATGATTGCGCTGACAAGACTCATATCAAAGAGGTATGGCCATTGCAGCAAAGTGTGCCTCAAAACCACCTGCAGTATTGCACACCAGGCCACATTCTTGCCATGCGGTC
The DNA here is from genome assembly GCA_001630525.1 of Coelastrella sp. M60. NCBI lineage: Eukaryota > Viridiplantae > Chlorophyta > Chlorophyceae > Sphaeropleales > Scenedesmaceae > Coelastrella > Coelastrella sp. M60. The sequence continues at coordinate 4,963 of LWCB01007007.1, read as the reverse complement.
CGTAAGAGCCAACAGCTGAAGGCACGTGCTTGCTTCAGCCTGCAAACTGCTGTGCTGTTCCCGGGTCCGCCACGCAGATCCGCTGCTGTATGACATCACAGCTCAATGCAAGCAGGAGCTCACCTCAACCGTCATAGTACCTTCTTTCAAATACCCCACATACACCTTGATGCCAGCACCTGTGGCAGGATTGCATTCATCCCGATCCCTCCTCCTGGTACCTCTATTCAACAAGTGCACAGACTCATTGGAAGGCAGTTCATCCAGTGTCCTGATTATGGATAGATCTGGGACCTCTTCAGCTCCCTCCATGGAAGGCTGAAGCATAGAGGGGTACAGCTCGGAAGCATCAAGAAACTGCTCCCCCATGTCCTCGTCTGACGAATCATCTAGAGCACTTGCATCATCTTCAATCTCTGCAGATGGCTTTGAATGCTGCTTATCTGCAGGGCTGAACAAATTGATGGGGTGGGTTGTTGCAGCACCGACTCTATGTGCGTACCTACAGGTAATCAGCAAGCAGAAATACAGCCGTTTCACTGAGAATGTCACAACAGGTGTACAAGGTCCAAGGCAGTGCCAGGCAGAGCTCAGTGTGTCCATGAAGAGTACAAACAACACTCCAAACTGTTATGGACACAGGCAAGTGTGATCTCGTTGTTGTCGTAACAGCCTGCAGTGCTGGGCACTAACTGCTGCAAAGAGAAAGTATTGGGCTTATCTTACCCTGTAGCGAGGGTCATGGGCAGCCCCTCCTCTGCATGGGCAGTTGAAGGTCCAGAATACGCGTTAACAAGGTTGCCTGGCAGCCGGTTGGGCACAATGGCTTCCGCCAGCGGATGATACTTAGGTGGTCTAGCACCGGTCACACCAGAAGGACGCTGTGCTGTTGATCCTACTGCAGCATGCTGCCTGGCCTGCTCAAGCATGACAGGATCATCTGATGCGCTGACTCCTTGGGCAGCATCATTGTACTCTGATCGCCTGTCTCCCTTCTCACACCCTGCTTGCGAAGCTCTGCCATTGTCACTGTCTGCGTTTGCCATCCTCACATCTCGCCACTCGGTGTCTTCTGCATAGAGGTTCACATGCAGGTCAGATGTTCCCTGCATGGTCTGTACACAGAGGGATGCAGCCTGCAACAATGCCGAGACCATTGGAACTACACAGCTGTTGTTGCTGCAGCTTCCAGAAGCTTCTGTTACACTGTGTGTTGCATGGCTTTGAGGCTGCTGCTGCTGCTGCTGCTGCGACGGCGTTTCATGTGCAATTGTCCACCAGCGTTGATCGGCCCATAAGGTTCCCTGTAAGATCACATGACAGCAACAGCACAACACAATGCCTGTCAGATCAACATCAAACCAGTTGAGAGCTGAAGCAGAGGCACAAACAAGGACTAGAGCTGCATACTGCATGCTGTACAGCATGATGGTAGACAAGTTGCGGTGTGTGCAAGTTATGCAATCCGGACTACCACAGGTCGATCAAGACTAACCTGTACTGTAGAACTGCAAAGTGTGAGCACAAAGCTTGGCTTCTCGCCAGGCTTGGGGCCAAACTTCAGCTGACTCTGGAATGTGGTATGATGCTGTGTTGCTGAGTTGGCACGCAAAGACCCGGCTTCAAAGATGCTGTGATTGTGCATCAGGTTGCTCGACAACATGTCCATCAGGCACTTGTAGCTCCAATCACTCAGCTGCAGGGCCATCCCATCTGGGATGGAGACTGCCACAATGCTCATCACTGAGTTGGGTTTGTCGCCGCCTGCTCCTTGTTCTGCTGCCTCATTCACATGATGGTCATGCACCACCGCCTGAACATTTGTACGCTTGACAATGGTCATCAGTCCAATAAGCTCGCATCCGCTAGGTTTGCTAGGGCGTATGGCAACACCTTTGCAGGAAAGAAGGGTATTTGTACCAGCGGCATTCTGCAACCAGACAACAACTCAAAATTTGTGTGATGGGTGGAATATGTTGTATGCAGCTTAGCCTGCTTGTCATCTGCTGGGCATTCATGACTCTGGCCACTACTGTTCAGTGGCTGGCCAACACTAAACATTGGAGGCTCAATAAACAAGGTTGCCATGGAGTACTGTCATGTTTCTGACAGGTGTAGCAAGACTATAGCTGCTGGTGACTTGATGAACAAACTCACCTGGTCATGCACATCCTGTGCTCTGACAATCCTGCCTGCAGACATCTCCAGCCCATGAAAGTCTACAAGCACCACAGCACCAGAGTGCGCTGCCTCAGCTCCTGCAGCTGTGCCGCCCTCACTTGCAGATACGGAATCCACTGACTGCTTTGAGTTCTGAACATTGCCTGTGGTGCTAGCTGACAATTTGCTGGGGGTAGAAGGACCTGTGACGATATCGGGTCTTACAATCATACGGTTCCTGCTGGGCTTCAACCTCCTAACTAACCGCTGCCAAACCCGGCCAGCAACTCTGCTCAAGGACACCTTTGGCACAGGAGCAAGATGTGCATCTGCTCCAGCTGAAAGGTTGTCCTGCTCTGACATCAATAGCACACCATGGCGCACTGCTGCTGCTTGCCGTTGTTGAGCATCAGCAGCAAATTTCACCTGCTTCACAGCTGATTGCTGCTGTTGGGGTTCCAAAACAGCGGCAGAGAGTGAGTTGCCGGCAACAGGATCTCCAGACTGTGGCACAGCAGGCATAGATGTTGTAGCCTGTGGTTGCTGCTGCTGCTGACGCTCATCTTTTGCAACTTGTGCAGCATTTGAGCTGCTCATAACAGCCCTGCTGCTGGCTACAATCTGCCGTGTGACTGAGGAGTCATGCATCCAATGTGGAATATCAGGCATCGAAGATTGACCCAACCCCAGCAGCTGAGGCTCTGCCTGTCCGTTGAAAAAGTCAGCAGGCGCAGCAATAGTGACAGCTGAAGCTTGAAGCAGTATGACCTCAGCATGATGTGCATGCAAAGGCGCAGCAGTACTGCTGTCCTGCCTGTTCACCGTGGCCTGGATGTGTTGATGCTGCTCGTGAGTAGGAGTGCTGACACCCCCATGGACGTTGCTGCTGCTGCTGCCACCCTGGGCAATGCCACCATAGCCCTGCTGTTCAGCTACTGCTTGTTCCTGACGCAGCTGCTGAGCTAACTTTTGCAACTGGTATGCTTCTGCATACTTATCAGCCAGTGTCTTGCAAGCATGGCTTCTTGGCAGAACCACCTACAGACAGCAGATAAAAGCCCAATGCTCTCACATTACTTCAGCACATACACTTGTCTCACATTGGTTATCTGTCAGTAGTCAGTAGCTTGCTCGGCAGACTGCAGTCTTTAAGTACTGTTCGCCAAGATCTGGTGAGCTGCTGTTTGCATGCAAACATACTATGGTACAGTGCATGGTAAAGGAAGCTATGACCTGCAAGTGTACAAGAAGGCCTACCTTGACATTACGCAGAGTTATCAGCAGGACAGGAGAAGCACTTTGATGATGAGCCCTTGATGGTACTTGCTGTGACTGTCCCTTGCATGATCGGAATGCTGTGCTCTCATGCATCATGAGTGCAGCCACATACAGCACGTCATTGATAAAGCGGCGCAGCAGCACCAACTTGCAGTTGTGTATGCCAACAGCAATAATTGATGGCTGTGGTTGTGCTGTGTGCAGGGGCACTGAAGCCTGCAAGGACAGGTAGCAGGCAGGTTGCGTCTGATTGTGCAGCAGGCCAGCCCCAGTGACATCAGATGCCTGCAGCAGAAGCCACCACATCAACAGCACCAGTCAGCGAGGGGCAGCAATGGAAGGTCATACAGGTGATGGGAGGCAAGCTCAAAGGTTGTGCTGCAGGACAGTTCTAACAGCTGCTGGCAGGTGTGTTGCTGCCAAAAGAGGCCAGGTGCCCACCTGCGATGCTTCAGCGGCTCCTGATAACACAAGGCGGTGCTCCTCGCAGGCACACAAATCTTGCAACCCGATGTGTGCCACAGAGCAGGAGATGTCAGCCCAAGATGGCTGACTGCTCCCATCTGCTACGTGGTTCGGACCAGGTGCAGATTGTGCATAAGAGGCCTCCGCATCCAGCAGCAGCAAGGACAGCAGGGCCTTGCTATCAAGCTCACTGGCCAAAACACATTTGCTGTCTGATTGACCAGGCAACAGCACACGCTCCATGTTCAGCATAACATGGCACAGAACAAAGTTGAAGCTTGCTCGCATCCTCCCACCAGGATTCCGCTGACCAGCTGCATTGGAGCCTGCAACTGCCTGTCCTGCTGAGGCCTGAGCATGTCTATTGCCTGCTGCTGCTTCTGCTGCTGCAGTAAAGCTTGTCACCAATTGCAGCAGCATGCTGACGCTGTGAGGTCCTATAGTGACTTTCAGATGGCTCAAACTCACTGCTAACCGATCCTCCTGTACGGGGGCACTGCTTGATGCTGCTGAAGACCATTGGCTTAGGTCACCAGCATTTTGCCAAGGTTGCTGCTTGTAGTCCACGGCCAACTGAGGCTGCTGTGGGCAAACAAGCCAATTGCTGCTGCCAAACGGCTCAGCATCTGACCCAAGTCCGTTATCAGAGGTTGGAGTGCTTACCACAACTGTGCCATGTCTGCTTTTAGAACCACAAAATGCAGGACGATGGAGTGTAGGAGCTGCTGCAGCATAACTAGCAGCAAATCTACACAGGAAGTCCACTTGGCTGCACTGCTGTTGTGCAGACTGCTGAGAGCTCTGCTGGAAAGAGCTCACTGGCATCCTTGACCCAGTCTGGCACTCGTCTAGTGCCTTCCTTGCTGTGCTGTTCTGGGAATCAGAGCCAGTAGAAAGCTGCCGCTGCCGCTTTAGCCCGCCTTGCTTCAGCCGCCGTAATAGGCCCTGCGACCCACCTCTCAATCTGCCTAGCAAAGACAACATACTGGCACTTGACCTATCTTCTGCAGCCTGAGCTGGCTCACTGGCTGCTGATGTGCTTACTGGGGGTGCACGATCT
>LWCB01007004.1:0-41824 GCA_001630525.1 Coelastrella sp. M60 | reverse complement strand
GACATCCCAATATGTTGTACTAGGCTTTTCGTCCTGTACTCACATGCAATATACATAACCTCATACACTGCAGCTGCCTACTACAGTCTGCAGTCTCACAGCTGCCTCTGGGCGTCAGTTTGTACATCATAATACATGTATTGGTTCTGCTGTGTATTGTCTGCAAGGTGCTGTACCCTGTGGTAGCAGACGAAATTGAGGAGCACATGCGTGATCACGCTATGGATGAGCATGACAGCTTGAAGCTTTTCAGTGATGATCTCTATAGCCAGAAGGTTGGTGATGAGGGTTTTGAGGACAAGATGCATCAGCTGATGGAGGTAGGTACGATTGCTCAACAGATGGGGCTCATATGAGTGGATAAGTACATTAATTGCCTGGCCATTGTAGTGAACATATGCAGTGACTTTGAAAGCCACAGCAACTCATAGACATTCCTGCTGAGCTCAGCAACTTGCTCGAGCAACAGTGCCGTGTGTGCGCACTGGCTGACAATCGAGCTGGAGTGTATACAAGCAACAGCTGGATAGGCCATCTTCTATCACATAGTCCTGTGTTTCTCCGAACTCTCACAGCATCTCCTGTTCAGGTCTTTTCGGTTAGGTCAAGTTGCTTTAATTAATTGTGTTGCTTCCCTGCAGAGATTCCTGGAGCACATTCATGAAGAGGAGCACATTATGCTTCATGCTCTGAGGGATGTGTTGGATGAATCCCAGCTGAGAGAACTGGGACAGCAGTTCGAAGCAGCTAAAAGTCGTGTACCAGCAATGTATGTAAGTCATTTTGAGTGCATGGTCCTCTGCTTGTCCTGTGTATCAGCAATACACAGCTAGCTGCACATGAAGAGAGTGCAGCAGCAATATGTGGTGTATTGCTGAATGATTGGCCAATGGCTGTGGGTGGTGGTAAATGGACAGATGATTTTTTGGAATGCCAGACATTTGCTTTCAGTACTTGGTACAGCTGGCAATGCCATGTGAACAAGTTCATGCAGGTTGTAGTTGTTTCTACCTACCTCTGTGTGTCAACTATGTACCTTGTTGTGCAGGCCTGATGTAAAAACCAGCCTCACTGCGGCAAAGACTGATGCAAAAGCTGCAGCTCAAGATCCAGAGGGAATGGCTGTCCCTGCAGGGACTGACAACACTGCAGTCGCCACCTAGGGCAGTGCATAGGCAGTAGCTGCAAATGTACCGCGGCATGGCTGAGGAGGTTGGGCTATGGAGAACAGGTCAAGGTTGTGTGAGCAACAGGCTGCAAGCATGCAGTGCCTCAAGCTTCAAGCATTGGCAGCACGCACTGGCAGTAGCGTCCCCTGCAGTGCTGCATATCAGTTCGTGGTGAATTAACCTGACACTGCAGCATTTATGGAGCTCTTCAGCGATTGCAACAAGTCATAACGCTGCACAGCATGGCACCCGCAGTAACACTACTTGAGTGGTGACTGACAGTACTGGAATGACGAATGGCAAACAGTCTGGCGCTCGGCATAAACCTACAACTGTGCAAATATACTTGCCGTGGCCTCCTGATACTTCAACAGTAGTAGAACTGGAGTTTGACCTGCAGGACGCCAATGAGTTGCGTGCTGACCATCTGATCAGGCAGTGCATGCTAAAAAATGGTGTGTGTGTTTGCTGGCAGCAGCATCCATATTGGGCTGTATCACGCGTTTGGGCTGACTGAGCCAGCCAAGGTTTGATCCTCAAGGCCTTGTGGCCAGAGTGGGTGTTGCTACTACTACCTGGGCAGTGGCTTGCAGCCTTGTGCATGCCGTATGGTACGCCAATGTGACATTGAGGTTGTTGCCCAGTAATGTGGCCAAGCCTTGTGCTGGAAGGTACCTCAGCTGATCCCTCTGTACCTGTGCTTTGCCGTATTAGTTGGGTGTGTCTGCTATTACTACTAGTTGTATGGCTGTCATAGGCAACTTGTATGCTGCAAGGCTGAACTTCAAGGTGACCTTACGTGGCTTTGTCACATGGCGGGCTGGTCAACCCAGTCTAGGGTTTGAAAGTTGAAGGAGCTCATGTCAGGCCAGGCTCTGATATGCACTCCCGGAAAATCAGTGACTATGACTGCCTGTTACAACTTAAGCACTGGCCTCTGTGAACATACAATGTGTGCATGTATCTGGTTTGCCATTGTTCAACTTTTGCTCAAGCCACTGGCGGTCAATTCTGGCAGTAGCCTACTGTGTAGCGACACCCACTCCGGCCACGAGGCCCTGGGGAATATACAGTTGGCTGGATGAGCCAGCCATACCACGATACACATGACACATACACCCGGGTGGCAGATGTCTGCTTCAAGCAGACATGATGATCATGCCCGTCAAGACACAAGCAGTAGTCGACTCGGTCAATAAACCGTTCATTATGCGCTGTTGGCAACAACACAGAAACAACTTGTATTAGACCCGCTCAGGTCAATTCTAGAATCAGTCTCATATGATGCAGATCACCCTCCCCAAGCTCACTCGCAAAGGTCACTGTATGCATAGATGCATGCTGCAGCATCCTGTCACAGGAAGGAAGCCCGAAAAGTCAGGATCACCTGAGCTAAGGTAGCAGCTGGCCCAGATTCTTGTTACTAACTTTTGAAGTCAGGTGCTGATTTGTAGTAGTAGTAGTAGTAGAGACACCCACTCTGGCCACGAGGCCCTTAGGAATCATACAATCAGCTGGCTGAGCCAGCCATACCACAAGACACTGCAACCCCTCTGGGGTAGCCTTCTAGGCAAAGGCTACTGGAAAAGGGTATGGGGGTGAAAACAGGACCACAACCAAGCTCAGTTCATATCACATTGCGAATCACTAATGCTGGTCAATACAAGTATGGTCGCAAGCTCATTACATTGCAGGAAATGGTCATGTGCTATGACTAGAAGGCTAGCCCAACAGTATGCTCCTTGTACGCCCTCATGGTGACCAACCAATAAACAAGAGGTGAAGCCCCATACTACCGTCTCAGGCTGAGAACACCCATGCAACTGTACAGAACTATCTCAGCCAGCAACAAAGATATCAATTGCATGCCATGGTATATAGTCAGTCGTTGACTAAGGTCTCTTCTTAGGTTCTTTATAAACAGCACGACAGGCTTGATCGCTTCAAACGTTAAAGTGGATGTTTGCACACGAAGCTGGGTTCATACACACGAGCAACCCAAGAGCTGTTATGCTAATCCGTGTCAACCCACTTGCCTCTGCTACCATTCACAGACAGTTAGGTATTGCAAACCCTTGAGGTTGGCTTCAAGTCAGCTACTGCTGGTCCCTGAGCTGAATGGTAGCTGCTTCCGCTGTTGACTGGGCGGTTTACTATTGCTGCTCTGGCGTTGCCTGACTGTTGTTGCTGCTATTTGGCTCCTGAGCTTCTCAATCAAGTTGATGGCAGTTTTGCTGATCTCCTGATTGTGATGCTGACGCAGCTGCTTAATACGAGGTGCCAAAGGTACACGTTCAAGTTGCTTCATCTGCAGGTTGTAGCTGGCCAGGTGCTTCAGCGCTTTGTCCATTGTCTGTTCATCTTGCCCATCTGCAAGTTCATCAAGCAGCCTGCGTAACTCATCGTCATCAGGACACATTGGAGAATTCCTCAACCGCTGTACTTTCTTCATGTCGTGTATGGTGCCTTGTCGTTTGCTTCTGCTGACACTTCTGCATGCACTCTGAGGAGAATCCGTCTTGACCAGGAACTTAGTGATTTTCCCCATTCTGGTGCTAGCAGGCGGATTGTGCAGTACAAGTAAGCTTTCATATGCGTGTTACACGGTAATCTGGAACAGAATCAGCCATGAGCAGCTTGCAACGGATCACGGTTGTAGTCACCAGCTTGGACAAGATGCACTTGTGAATGACATGGGCGCTGAAATGCAGTGAGCAGAATCACAAGAACAATCCAATCAACAAGCTATGTGTAAGCCACTGCTGTGATAGAGCTCTCTATTGCATGCGCAAGACTTCCTCCGCAAGTGTTGAATAGTTTGTAACAACCAGTATCCGAACCGCTTGCCCTGGTAGGTACAAGCATTTGTGATAATTTTTCAAAGCTATTATTGGGTTATGAATGGTTACCGACAGTGTACGTATGATATGTGATGTCAACTTGCTGGCCACGACATTGACATCGGCCAGCCCAAGTATACTGCTGCATTCGACCTGAAACTGCAAATCCTACAATCATTTGTTCTGTAGTTGCCGCGCGCAGTCATGCACACATCAATTGCCAGCGTGCGTTCACCGGGCGCCAACGTTTCATGCAGAGGAGGCGACTATGACCGTCAATTGCCATGTTGGGCTCTGCGGGCTCCTCTTGTCATCTGTCGTGTTGCACACGACAGCACCCGCCTATCCGTGGGCACAGCAGTGGGACAGGAACGTAACCGACCGGTATTACCCGCAGTCAACCCATGCTCAGGTATCCTGTGCTCACGAGTAACGCTCATCCTGTGCCACTTGTCATACAGTGCGTATACTTGAAGTGAGCCGCTCAATGTTTCATGCATGTGGCAACCTCATGTGTATGAGTCATGTACCATAAGCAGCAGCAACTGTCCTCGAGCATAGGTTCTTCTCGACAGGAGCGTGTGCCGCTTTGTTTACCGTGTCTTTACCTTGCTGACTGTCATAGCTGTTGGTTTGCATCTACTTGATCGTGACACTGTATGCTTTGCGTGTATGTATTCTTTGAACAGCGGCTGAGCTGGTCCAATGCATACAGGCTCAGGACGGTCTTGAGTCATTGAGTCAAGCATGGGTGCAGCAGGGTGCCCAAGCTACTGCGGATCAGCTGCATAAAATGGGTGTGCACGAGGCAGCCACTCTGTTCAAACAGCTAGGAGCACCTGCAGTGGCTCAGCTGATCAGAAGTAATGGTCCAGACTTCGCACCACAGTTGTTTCTAGCACTTGGTGCACCCTTTGCTGGCGAGCTACTGCGCTTAGCAGGTACTGACTTCGCAGCAGGCCTCTTCAAAGCCCTGGGTATTGATTTCATGGTTGATATGCTGCACACCACTGGTGCCCAATACCTCAGTGAGATGATGAATGCAGCAGGACCAGCAACAGCTGCTGGCACCTTCAAGCAGGCTGGTCCAGACTTCAGTTCTACACTGTTGAAGAAGCTTGGTGTGAAGTACAACGTTCAGGTGGGTCAACTGTGATGATTGCTGTTGATCAGTATCTGGCCGCTGTGATCCTGCAGCATGGTTTGCGAAGTAAAGCTTTTGCACTTCAACCTTTGTGTGCATGATTGTGCTTGGCGTGTGTTGCCATCCCCTCCTGTCTGTAGTGTGTTGCTTGTTCGCCAAAAGGATGATCCCAGCATAGCATTGTCTCATGCATCATGTACAGATTGACTCACCACCCAAGTGGCCATTGACTATCAATAATAATAGTGGCCATAATAATAAGTCGCTGTTTTGTCATCTGTTGGTGGTTGCTGTGCAGATGATTCGTGCTGGTGGCACTTCAACAGCCAAGGAGTTGGGTGCAGAGATGGGCTTTGGCTTTGCTGCCAGGATGGCAAAGGGCTTGGGCTTGATCTGGGTTGCACAGCTGACAGCAGCACTGGGTGGTGAATTTGCAAGCATCATATACAGCAGCATGTCTCCGCAACAGCAACAAAAGGCACAGTGAAGATAGCAGTCTGCAGGGGTTAGTCTGGCACCACAACGAGGTTGTGCGCTTGCTGCAGCATTGTGTGTAGATCTTATAGCTTCAAGTAGGAAAGAGACAGGTGGCAGCTTCCATTTGATAGTATGCAGTATGCAGGATGAACCTTGTACCCTGAATCGTTGTTGCTCCAGTGTGATAACCGCCATAGCGGCAAAGGTTATCGCTGTGCAGTCACGGGCAGCACGTGTGTCACTGTACTTTCCAATGCCATTGACTATTCTTTTCTGGTGCAAGTGCCAGTACTTGTTGGCCTTGTTTGCACACAACTGCCGCTTCTTGCTGGACTGAAGCACTTCGCATTTGTGCGTTGGTTGACTATGTTAGATATGTATCATGTAGGTCTTCTGGATTGTATTATGTAGGTCTTCTGGATTGATCTGCCATATGGTCCGGTTTGTCAGAAAGTAAGAGCAGCTACCTAGGGAATGAATGCTTCACTGCACGTGTGCGGTGCCAGTAGATGGAATGAATGCGGCTGAGAATGGCATGCTCGGCCTTGTATCAGTAATGTTTTGACTGTTGTCGCATGCTGCAATAGCATGGCCTTGTCCCTTCATGTATCATAATATGCCTATTCGCAGAGGATCTGGCCCATGATATCTTCTGTGGGGACACATCTTGTGTACCATGAGTGTGTTGAAATTTGTATGTGCTGTGGACTCATGCTAGCATGATGTGTGGATGCACATATCATTCTTGTATTGATGAACTTGCGGCAGTATGGTTGAAAGAAACTGGGAGATTGGTGTGAGAGAAAGATAGCCCATGATGCAATATCAAGAGTGTCGTATACAGCTTGAGCAGTGCCATTCCCAGTGCAAGGATGCTTCAGTTGGCACACATCAGGCTCTGCCAGTAGAATGCAATCATCTTGCACAATATGTTTGAGACAGGTGGTAGAGGATATGGCTCTGACTGGCTGTCCCAGTGCACTAAATTTGTTTGAAGTAAGGTCACGTCGTCTTGCAAAGTCTGGTAACTTACTGGTTGGCAACTGGTTGCTGGTGAGGAGTTCTTCATATCGTAGGACATCACTAGGTTGTTCGATTATATATCATGAGCCTCAGGGGGTGGCAGTAGCACAGCCGAGGTGCGTCTGTGGGGTTGGCACTGTCCCTGCAGGTGAACACCACCAGTCATGACCGTACTACAGCCATCAGTTATCCTGTTGCAGCTACACGTGTGCAGGTTGCATGTCGAGGCTGGGCGTTTCTCGTACCAACAAGTACCAGGCTGATATACATCCATATGGGACCTTGCGAACCACACTGGGATGTGCTATAAAGCAGACACGAACGGTGGATTCCACGGTCACTGGTCATCGCCAATGTATGTACCTCAGCCCGGCTGAGGCTATTGAGGCTTGGCTGATCAGGGTGAGGCAGCACTAGTGGTAGCCTGGAGACCACGCTTGAACGAACATGACTTGGTGACATTGTAGATCAGCATGGACATATTCAGATTTAAATTTAGATTTTTCAGCGAAGCTCGATAGTGACTCTTACGCCGTTCAGCAGTTTTGTCAGTCGCATATATCTTTGATCGTACCTGAGCAGGACCGACGGTACAATTGCAGTACCGCTACAAGTCAGCTGCAGCGCAGCAGGTCCAACAAAGCATGTTTGACTGCAAACAAGAGACTGCACGAGAACTGCAACGCATCAGCGCTGAAATTGTTGTGTAGGACATGCATGGAGGGTGTACGATACAAGACCAAGCTCTACCCTTTTGCAACCAAAGTCATGTTGGTGTGCCAGCCTAAAGATTGTATTGATGGACCTACCCTATCAGAGATTCGGCATCAGATGCAACAAGCACAAGCTACCCACTGCGCGTTACTGGTATATGACCCAGACACGTGCACTGCGGAAGACCTGCTTCAATCTCTTTCGGGTAGCCGTCAAGAGTGCAATCTGCGATGATCTTTGGCCCCATCACGAACATGCTGCTAAAACCACCCCGCTGCAACCTACTCTAGGGATGGCTTTAAGTTGAAAGGTGGGTTTGACCAGAAGCTGCTGACGATCGATTATTGTTGCTCCCTGTGAAATTCGTAGCATATACAAACTCCGTCAGAATCAAGATAAGACACCACTAGCAAATATCATTTTGCTGACGTCTGGCCTGTTGACGTGATGCAGGCCGAATACAGCTTCTTGCAGCTTGCAAGGTTGAAACCATGGCTGGCAGCGACCCACATGGTTGCTGATTTGAGCACAGCAGCCTGTCCAAAGGCAAAGGGGTCGGCTGCCCAGGCTTCAGTGCATTCACAGCACCCTAAGACTAGCAGAGGTTGTGATGTCATCAGACCTGCATGAGAGCAGCAAAGAGGTTGAACAGTTGGGCTGCATGAGCTATGCAAAACCTCCCGGCTGAGCTACCATACCATACAAGTTCTGAGTGGAACGGTAGCAGGGGCACTCCTATATATGATTAGCTTTCGAGGTCATGAGCATGTACGCGTGAAGGCAGGTAACTACTCCTATCATGTCTCGCCTGCGGTGCACGAAGATCTGTTGGCAAGTTGCATCTTGCCAGTGTCATGACATGTCGATCAACAAAAGCCAGGAATCCATGATCCACATGTAGTTGCATCCTGCCATCCTCATTCGGGCCGGGCTTTGTTACCACAATTCAAGTAGTGCTCATCCGCTCTGGGCACAAAGCGCATGGGGTTCCATCGCTGGCTGGCCAAGCAGCCATACCACACGACAGAACCACCTCCCAAACACAAAGCATGCATTCAATTTAAAGTGCAAACTTGCTGCAGGAGCCCGGACCTTCTCTTCTCACATATGAAGCCTTCCGATGATAAACACTCCAAGCACACACCTCTCAGAGAACATACAAACTCATGCATGTAACATCATAGTCACTCAATCAACTACAGTATCCAGGCCAATATGCACATTGCCCAGTCAACCTCTCTCAGGTTGTGAGAAGTCCCGATGCAAACCTAATACAAGCACTCAAACAGCACTGAGCACACAATAATGTACACACTCAACCAGAGCATTGTTGAATCTATCAACCAGAAAGTCATATCCACTTACTGCATTATGAGGCTCACGTGCTGATGTTGTATCAAGATCAGCAATCTCTCCAACAGCTTGCCTTTGGTGAATGCAAGGTGTAGAGCAGTTCCTGCTCTACTTAACATCAACTTCACCTCACACTCACAGTACCTTCATGAAAGCACCCTATCCACTCATACTGCCATCTCTGCATACAGTTGCTGATCTCGCTGGACCTCCAGCTCCAGTCTGCTCCATGCAATGGGCGCAAAGAAAGGGTGCTGCATGATCTGATGCACCCCTCTACTGCCCAGACGCTCCTCAGGGTCCCAGGTCAACAACTTGCGCATGACATCTTCTGCTTCAGGATCCAGCTGCAAGCAGAACAAGTCAAAAGCAATGGTCTCATCATGCTCCCACAAGCTATCAACAGCACAGCAGTACTCTTCTGCATGACATGACATGACAAGCTATTGCTGCAAGCGCTGGATACATGCTTCACTGCTATGCAGGCAGCCACTCCATGTCCCCTGTTCGTGATTGACATGTGCATACCACAGTATTCTGAATTACGTGTCCTCAACGATACTCACGATGCCCTCAGGCGGCCAGAGGACATCTCCCATCTTGATCTGCTCCAGTATAGTGTCATAGTCTTCCCCATCCCAGGGCACCAGTCCCAGCAGCAACTCATACATCAGCACACCCAGTCCCCACCAGTCACTGGCTGGACTGTACGCACCAGCACCATTCATGGCCACCTCAGGAGCCACATATTCCAGGGTGCCCCAGAAGCTGGAACCAGCGCCAGAACTGCCAGCAGCTGCGGGTTATACATTGGACAGGAGCGATTGCAGGGTTTAAGTGATTGCAGGCTTGGCTGAATCAAGTCACGGAGTCGTAGCAGAGGGACTGCACAACACTGTACGGGAGTGCAAGGAATGTCAGCAAGCTGCTTATCGAGAAAACAAAACGGACCTCAGCACAAGACAGCTACCGCAACTGGTGTTACAAGAACCTTGTGAAAGTATATGCAACAAAAAGTTGGCCGCTTGCAATGCCAGCAACAGATGCAACTGATACATCACTCACCATGAGTCATTTGCCTGATCATCTGTATCTCTGACATGGTATGTGCAAGGTCCATATCACAGAGCATGATATGCCCGCAATCTTGTACCAGCACATTCTCCGGCTTCAAATCCACATATATTACTCCATGCTCATGAAGGTGATTGAGCACTGACACGAGTTCTGCTGCATACTGCCGCACCTACACAAGTCAGCAAGGATTTAGTCAGAAGTCAGTGCAAGGATGTAATACTGCGATGCTGGCCCTTGATAGATGCATGCTGAATCTCACCCTACATCCACCTAAGCAGCACTAACCTGCACACCCTGGCAAGCAGATGGCTTGTGCGGCATCTACAGCCTCACCTGATTCAAGGGCAGTTTGCCACCCATCTCTTGCCTCTCATGCCAAAGGGTGCCACGGCTACAAAGCTGCAAAGCAGAGGCATTTGAGCAGACATGCCCAACACAGCAAACTGATTAGTACATGTACATGAGCTTGGCACGTTGTTACTTGCATTACAGCAACCACAGGCCTGTTACCAGATGCACAGTACTGTGTACAGGGTCAGCAGCTCATGTAAATACTGCTGTGGATCTATTTGTGGGTTCGGTGCATTCCTCACCGTCATCTCAAGGCAGATTTCATCCCCCGTAGTGTACACCTGATGAAGTTGTGGCAGCAATGGGTGCTGCAGAGACTGCAGGAGAGTGACCTCAGTGGCGACACGCTGCAGAGCAATGAAAGAAAACTTAACTAAGAAGGGACTACGCCACTTCATCCAAATGCCATATGACGTAATGCAGTATGCAGCACGCTGCTTGCAGATGGCTGCACTCCCTGCTGAGGCTGCTGCAAACTATTGCAGGTGGGAGGGAATAGCAACCCAACAGCAACTGCTGCCCAAGAGCACCCTTGACCCACCTTGGCCACCGTTGAGCGCTGCTCGTGTGTGCTCCAGTCTATCCTCTTGACTGCCACACGATGTGGCGTGTGTGCCAATGACACCTCATGTACACTGCACGGCAACAGCTTGTAACCCCGTGCACACGGTTTCCCGTCATTGCATTGCAGACGAGGTGCTGAGTATGATCAAAATATACCTGCCAGTGTTGCCCTCTGCAATCTGACGCAGGAAATCAGATTTGGGCGGGTGCCTTGATGCCCAGCGGGATAGCTTTGCTGCTGCTGTCTCCGCTGCGAGTTGCTGGGAGAGGTGGCCAACACGTTGGCTAAGTTGATCTAGCCTTCCTGAAAGCTTTTCTACGCCAACACCAAGCATGAGCGCAGCCCGAATGTGCAGACTACTGTAGTCTGTATATATCAACTGCTCATCGAGGTACTTCAGGCTTGCATGGCGAACCCAAACTGTGGTGATTGGTAACAAGTTGCTCCACTGATTATGAATTGAAAACAAGAGAAGATCACCAGTTTATGCAACCTCCCACACGATGAAGCAGTGCAGCACCGATTGAATAAATTGCATGTCTTCAATGCACCATAAATGACGCAAAATAGCGCTGAAAGTGATCGATCGGCTGAGCTCGCACGGATGCTGACGGGTTTTAACAGGCACACCTGTGCTCTCCGCAGCGGGACGTCATGACAGTAACCGAAGCTGGCACGCAGCATAATGTGGTACACCAATCACGTTACGGTGGAGGTCTGGGATACCCGCAACATGTTGGGCGCCAGTAAGTGTCGACGGGGTCCTGGTGGGATTGCCTTGAAGTCTTGGAATCTGGAAGCATAGTAAACGTTTTGCTTAAGTCTTGAAGAGTTTTCAGGCTATGTGCCCAGCCTGAACCTGTGCGACACTGCACACTGCTGGCGCGCTTTCTGTGTGCTCGGGTAAGTGCAGCATTGAGTACCCTTCTAGCCTCAACTTCTGCATCTATCATTTGTTGTGGCCAATATATATTGTAGTTGACAGTCAACCAAGGCTATGTCGAGTTGAGCACGTCGTGCCAGGCAATCTCAGTAGGCCATCAATCGGTGTTCATTCTGTACAAAGCTGGTGTAGGGTGAAGGTTGCCCATAAGCTTTTAGTAAAGATCGCAGCATTTTATGATGTTTGTGCCTGCTGCCACAAGGTTTTCGCATTCAGTCAACTTTTTGTACCGCCTCTCCCTGATCTCAGGCGCTGTCGCTCAAGACCGCAGAACCGGTAGCATATCGAACACTTTGAGCTTCTACAAGGGTGTTTGATATAGCGAAGTACATTGGTAGGCGATGGCTTGTTGCTCACCTGTCCCCATGCCGCCCCCTCGTCTCGGATCTTGCCCCGACACAAGCATCATGGCATCGGTGAGTCCTCACGGCACTCACTCCCTGGGTACACGTGCGACCGCTTGCATGCTCTTAACACTATCAAATAAGTCTTCTGCACATGATGGTAGAAGCAACCAGGACCTCTGTGCTGGCTACAGGCACCGTTATCATGCCTGGATGACAAGCAGTGAAGCACTTCGCAGCCTGCAGATGGACACAGTTTCAGCCAGGGCCATAGTCAGGGTCAGAAAGTTGACAGTCCCAAAGGATGTCCTGTCGGCTGGAGAGTTGAACAGTAAGACCACCAGCAGGCCAAACAGCAGCCCTAGCGGCAGTAGTTTGGCAGCAAGGCTCCTTCAGCAGAAAGCCCGGATCGCTAAAGTCAATGAAGCAGAGGCTGCTAGCAAGTCAGCTGATGACTTGACATGCGCCTTGCAATGCTCTGAAACATTACACGATGATGTTGCTGACGAGGGGCTACCACAATTTGCAACAGAAAGCAGGTCAGTGTCTCCGACACTCTTGGGCTCTCAGCATGTGGAGGATGACACCAGACATAAGACACAGGCACAGCCAACAAAACTAGTAAGACGCAGCAAGCATAAGCATTACACGCAGCCAGCACAGCATACTCAGCAGCAGCAGACCACCTTTGCGGTGCAAGAGGTTGATCAAATTACCACTCAGGTCCAACAAGTCAGAACAGCATCAGGACCCAATCCCAGGACTGTAGTATCTGATGAAGGTGTTGGAGCAAGCACAGGTGCAGCGGGTGCTTTAGCTGCACTAGGAACCAGTGAGATGGCAACGGTTCAGGCTGTTAGGTTGATACAGCCGAAGAAGCGCGGCAGGCCATCCCTCAAGGATCGGAAGGCAGTTGCTGACAAGGTGTCGGATGTCATTGAACAGAAAATTCCAGGTTCTTCTGTCGCTGGTTGGCATGCACAGCCGCAGCAGCAGAGCCAGCTGTTTACGCTTCCTGCACCTGCAGAGACAATGCAGAAGCAGCGCAGAAAACCTGGTAGACCCCCTAAGGCAGCCACAGCTGGAATGAACCCGCTGCTAGCACAGCAGCAGCAGCTGTACGATAGCACAGTCAGAAGTGGCAGTGCAGGAGATGGGCATAGGCTAAGTCTTGATGAGCCGTACAGAGGCTCAGGGTGGCCTGCAGCACCAAGCTCACAAATGATGGGCAATTACCAGCAATATCCACAGCAGACCACAGTGACGGATGCTTGGCCAGAGGCAGCTAGTTTGTCAGCAGCAGGACATGGAACCTCTAGTATGCGAACTAGGCTGAGCATACGTTCGGTTGCTTACCTTGAGGACCTGTTACAACAAACTGCACAAGCAGCGGCAACAGAAGGGCGGGCAGGCAGCAACAGTGACCCTCAAAACGCATCCAAGCCTGTCAGCAAGGAGACAACGGTGCAAGCAAATCCTGCTGGCCCAGGGCGGCTGTCGGTCAGGAGCATCATAGTCAGCCCCCCACTATCCCGCTGTACCTCTCTGCACCCTGCCGCAACCACCAGCCCACCTAATGAGTCTGCACCAGCACCTATACACCCAGGCAAACCACCATCTGCTGGTCATGCAGCATCATTGACTCAGCCAGGCTCACAAGCAGTGGCAGCAAGATCCTCTCTGAAGCCTGGCGACAGTCAACCTGCAGCTGCCGCGACAGCATCAGATGACCCTGGCCCTGCAGAGCCACCCACATCGCACCAGCACCAGCAACGAAACATCGTAGTGCCGCAGGTAGCAGTCACAGTCAGCAAAGCAGTATCATCACACCAGCAGGCAGATCTTGACAACATCCTTCCCAGTGGTCCTGCACCTGCATCAGATGCACCTGCAGTCAGTAAATATACTCCAGCTGCGTTCGCAGCTTGGCATCAGGCAGCTGTTGCTGACTACACACAGCCCCATGATGTTGAAGATGGTTCCAGCAGTGGCGATGAAAGTGATGTTCACAGGGTTTCAATTTGTACTGACACAGCTGTTGATGCCCACCCAAGGGGCGATGCCGCTGTTGCAAGCCATGGATGTGCCAGGCGACCCTCACTTGATAGTGACACCACTCCATCTCCCAGCTCTGATCCTTCAGTGTACAATCCTTCCTTGTTGGGGGCATTCTCTAGAAGCAATGCTTCATGCTTGCACATGGCACAGGGACTGCTGCATGGTGGCCTGCTGCAAGGATATGGTGCAGGACTAGGCCCCCCATTGCAGGCACTGGCGCCTGCAGCTACCAGTGCAGGGGCAGTAGGCTATGGATCTCTGGCAAACCCAAGGAAGTCGGACCGGCAGCTAGGTCTGGAAACTGTGCAGCGGATAGATGCCATCTTCCAGCACAGCAAGTCATTGCAGGGAGGGCACTTTACAAGCGGTGTGCAAGGCGATCCAACAACAGCACCCGCTGTTCCTCAGGCTCAAAATGCTGGCACTATCACATCAGCAGGTACCGCTGTTGCAGATAGGAGAGAGACATTTGGAGATGACAGATGTTCTGTGGCTGCCCTTTGCCGAGGACTTAGATTTGATGGTGACATCACCCTGAAGGAGGTTGCCATGGCCTTCCAGTTGAGAGATGCATATGACTGGGATGAAGATCTGGAGGCTGCCGGCAAGGAGGTGCGCCAGGCACCAGTGCTCCGAGTGTGGGCCCAAGCAGTGTAGTGCTGGTGATAGTAACATCACAATCTGTGTCCGTATGTCGACATGTCCTCAGCCTTGTGCTGTACAGAGGCAAGTCTCTTGATAGTGATATCACTTGTATACCACTCAGCTGTTGTGGTGCCAACTCTTACCTCATATCCGTCTAACACTACCTCCGCAGTGTAAGGCGATTGAGGACCCAAGGCTCAAGGGTCCTAAGCTGTTGTCAAGCTCGCCAAGCCTGTCAAACAGCAGTGTATGCCCTGACCCTGAGCCAGTGCCCGGGTTTCTGCCTAGGAGCAAGTGGATGGCTGGTAATGGTAGAGAAGGTGCTAGCCCTGTGGTACCCATCCAGGTGGGTTGATGCTCAATGCTGAGAACTGCAGTCACTAGCTGGGCAATATGTGATGGTGAAGTTGGAGAGAGTGTAGCACTTTGATTGATTATGTGCATTCAGTGGTTAAGTATATGCTGCAGTGCTTTGTTGCCGAGTTCAAGATATTTCCTTACTTGCGGATGCTTGATGCAAATTTGCGCTGGCTGCTTTGCCGCAGATGGGACTGGCTTTCCAGCACAGCCAAGAGTTTCATCCTGGTGCTGTTGCGGTGGGCTTAGCTCCTGCTCTTCTGCAGCGGCTGCATGATCAAAGCTTCGAGGTCAACAGCCTCCTAGGCAGTGTAAACAGCAGCAGAAGAGCATCACTGGCAAGCTCACCTGTTGATGTGCCAGGTCACATGGTAGGTCACCAAGTACCACAACAGCAGCGAGGGCCTCCAGCCCCTGCAGTCCTACATGCAGCTATCTCTGCAGCTGCAAGACAACAGCAACGCGTCAGAGGCTGGGCAGCGTTGATGCCTGGCATGGATGTGCAGTCAGACCCACAGCTTGCTGCACAGCAACAGATGGACTCACAAGCCATGCAGCCCTACCCTTACATGCCAGTGAAGATGCCTGGCCGGGGTGGGGCCAGAGGCAGGAAGCGAAAGCATACAGATGATTCGGATGATGATTATGATCCAAGGAAGCCAAGCCATCAGCATGAGGTGTACCAACGCAAGACTGTGGAGCGGCGTGCACAGCAGCAATACTATCAGCAGCGTCTGAATAACAGCCTGAGCAGGTATGACTACAACTACCAGGCCATGCAGCAGGCATACTCCGCTGCCACAATGCAACATGCATACGTTGTGCAGGCAGCCAGCAGGTCAGGGGCTCCATTGAGCATGCAGCAAGTGCAGCAACTGCAGCAGCTGCAGTGCATGCAGCAGCATGCTCAGATGGCAATGGCTGCTATGGAAGAGCAGGCGGCCGCCGCCGCTGCTGTTGCTGGTAGCAACTGCGGAGCTGATAACATTGGAGAAGCTGCTGCGCCGCCAGCACCCTCAACCGGTGTCAAAGCCATAGCTGCTTCTAGAGTGCAACCCAGTACGGATGCTGTGATGCAGCCTCCTGCAAACTCTCTACAGTGTGCAGGACAACAGCAGCAAGGTGTAGCACTGAGGCAGCAATACCAGCAGTGTGCTCGGCCATCACAGATCGCCGCTTGTTTTGAGCACCAGCCCCAAGGGTCTGACCCTGTGCAGGAAGATGATGCCAACTTACAGCCAGCATTTCAAGCCCAGCGGCAGGGTCCCCACACACAGCAGCAAGTTCGTCGGCCAAGTTATGTCAAGCGGCGACTGACTGCAGATGATGCAGCAGATTGGCTGCAGAGCCAGGCCCAGAACAGCTTGCAAATCTGCCGTCAGCCAGGTTTCTCAAGGTTGAGTTCGCACACAACCAGCATGCTGACGGCTGAAGAGCAAGATCAGGGATTGAGGATTGTTAGCCCTACTGCAGTTCAGCTGCCTTCAGGCTCTGCAGGCTGCATTGACCAGCTGTTTGCTGCTGCTCCTTCTGTGACTGATAGACCTGTCGGCACAAACAGTAACAGGATGCGGCGCAGGACTCTGGTTGGGTTGCAGTATGATGCCATCTACGGTGCATCAGCAGAGGCTGTGGCCAAGAACAACTCAGAGGAGGTCATTGATCAAGGGCATGACATGAGTGATGCTGACAATGGTCAGAGCACTAGCCTGAGAGGGGGCCGCAGGGGTGCTTATGGTGGCAGGGCTCGTGGCAGGGGTGGTAGAGGACGAGGGAGGGGGGCAGCTGGAGGCAGTGCTGCTGGGCTCAGCAAGTCAGCAACAAACCAACCGGTTGGAGCAGCAATGACACAATTTATGCCAGATGCTGAGCCTACTGCAAACTCCAATGAGAGCTTGACTGTATCAGATGGCCCATCTGCACAGCATGGACTGCCCAGTGGTGCTAGGGGTCGAGGCCGAGGTGGAGCGGCAGGCAGGGGCAGATCTGGGGCTGGCAGGGGCCGAAGCTGCTTGGGCCCTGCAGCTACCACGGCACAGTTGCAGCAGGCCCAACCAGGCACTGCTTCAGCCGATGAGCGTCAGCAGTTGCAGCCCGCTGAGGGCAGCAAACACCCTGCAACAGCATCCAATGCAAACATTGGTTTGGAGACGTCCCAGGGAGCTACTGCAAGCGTTGACACCACAAGCGCTGCAGGTTTGGCCGTCAGGCAGAGCTTTGAAGGGACTACTGTGGCTGGCCGTGGTCGTGGTAGGGGCAGAGGGCGAGGGGTAGCATCAAATCCCTCTGCTGACCCTGCAAAAATCAGCAACCTCAAGTTGGGCAGTGTGGCTGATGCTGGCCCCAAAAGAGGTGCTCTAGCTGCTGGAAGGCGCGGCAGGGGCTCAGGTCGCGGCAGAGGAAGAATTGGTCGACCACGGTTGAGCAATAGCAGTGATGGGCAGCCTGTAAGCTGCAATCCTGCACCTGGCAGCTCAGCTGGCACCCTGCAAGGAGATGTTGAATGGAAGGGGCAGAAACTTGATGCTGGCTTGGTCCAGCCTGCAGCTGTTGCTTGTGTGAGCAATACATACATCAGCGGGATGCCAAAAGGCTCTGCAGATGACAGTATGCTACCTCCCTTGAGCACCAGGTCTTCTATCCCAGTAGGCCTGCATCAAGGGGAGTTGCTGCCATCTGCAGCAGTGGCAGCTGCCATGTGTGACACGCAGCAGCCACAACAACTCCAACAACGCGATGCAACCCCTACGGGCCAGCAAGAACATCAATACCAGCATTCAGAAAAGGTTCACCAAGGAGCAGGCGCTGTGCTGACCCACACGTCAATCGATGATTCAAAACAAGCACATGGTATGCAAGGGCCTGCAGGTGCAATGACTGACATGATGATTGACTTGATGGCAATTGAATCACCACTATAATTACAGGTAGCCGTGCAATCTGGGGTCATTGGAAAGGTCATCACCTTGCATGACAATCCATATCTATGCCGTTTGCTGCTTGACAGAGCCCTTATTGAGGGTCTCGCTCCAAGCAGCCCATGTATATCAGAGTATTGCTCGTTGAGGTGGCCTTCTGCCCCAGTGTGTGTTTCTACCATCTGTTTGAAGAGCACTTGCTGGCAACGCAATTGGTGATCATAGTAGCTAATAACAGCTAGATGCCTATATGAGGCATTTTGTGTGTATCATTGCTTTCATCAAATCCCATTCATTGCCATAAGGTCCCATTAGGTGTCAGGCTGATGTTCCTGATCAGGTCTTGGAGCACTTGTTTTCTCTGTCATGTTACAATCAAGTATGCCTGTGATGAAGTGAGGAGCTCAGGTAGCACCACAGCATCACAATGCGGTCTGAATGACTTGTATACATTTCTTCTCTTTGAGGAGAATGAGCAGCGTGATTGTCAGAGATATATATGGACACCTTGTTCACTGTGTTGCATGCCCCCTGGCTTTGGCATTGACTGATTGATTTGATACATGACAGGCTGACAATGTGCCTGATTACACGAATGACTGCCAGTCATTGATCTTCACAAGGTGATTAGCATCTCTGTGTGCTCAATAAAACAAGACAGTACAACAAGCTTCAGATTGCTGCCATGGTGGCAATACTATGGCCCCTAGTTTTGACCCTGTTTGATCTGCTCAGCTTCATATGACCAACAGAGGCTGTGTGCTTGCCAATGTTTGCGCCATCCTTGCTGACTCCTGGGGCGAAGCATAAAGGTTAGTAGTTTGCATGAACAGAGCTGTTCTCCCATGGAAAGAAACAGATCTGTGCATGCAAAAGTCTAAACTTGTTGACTGTAGTTCAAACTTAAGTTTGACAATGCTGCAGCATGTAGTGCCCGATGCTTGCATGGTTGTTTGTGGTCGTTTATGTAGTACTTGCTTGAGAGCTTCTACTCAGCAAGCATTAGTAAGGTGCAAAGGGTTGCCTGCTTGATTTGAAATAAATGACATAGCTTTGCGCAGTGCATATTCAGCATTATTGGATAGGACAGTGAACTACCCACAGCAGTCTTCTTGTAGTTCAAGCTTTAGGTAAACCAGACTCCACTAATCACCTTGTCCCAATCTCCACTGCAGACAAGGTAGCAGTCTGTAGATGCAAGGCCTGAGTGTGTTGTCTTGGTATGTATCTCTTGCCAGTGGGTTACATGTGGTTGTCAAATCCACCGCTCCTGATTCCATTCATCCTGTGTTGGTTTTTGGACATCCTTACCTCCCTTGATGAGTGTGAGTTAGAGTGCTTCTTTTTACTGCATGTTTGTGACAATCCTGGGCAGGCCTTGGACCTAGGAGCATGACTTTACCTGATGAATACAGCTCAGGATGATGCCCCCAGTGCATGTTGTACAGTGCAGCTGCAATAAGCTTACGCGTTTGCATAAGACGCGTCTTTTATGTACAACATGTTGCATGGATGGATGTGTTGCATGTGTCAACATGTGTCGACAGGATCATGATTAACCACCCTAAAAGCTGGTTCTATTGCTAGGCTCATGCAATCATCCTTGAGGCTGATGCATGAAGTGATTGAGCCAAAGTGCATGTATCGCATCTGGCAACAGCAGCTAGTGATCCTCATACGCGTGATCACGTGTCATGACAGCGACCAGGCTATGTGCTTGAGCTCTTTCCATGAGCCTGCTGAACATGTCATACCCGGGCAAGCTTGCCGGGAGGCAAGTATGAAACCTATAGGTTTTGTGTGAAAGCAGATGCTTGTTGGTCCGCTGAATCCTGCCAGGATTGGCAATGCTTTCTGTAGGACCTTCTGCCAGTTTGAGACAAGTGATCACTGATGAGTGATCACTGGCTTTGCAACTCTTTACTCAATGGGCTGCAGCTGGGTACTGATGTAATCATTGAGATCTTCAGATGGTGTGCTGCACTCGGTAGGCTTCAGTTTTGAAAATTTCTCTGCTGCTCGGAACTGTTAGTGTTGGCATGGCTGGGTATAGTCGTCTCCATTTCCCCTACCAATTGGCAGTGAGGATATGTTGAAGGAATCAGTGCAAAAGCGGAAGAACTGCTTTTTGGCAAACGACTTACAGAACTCAGAATCATGGCTTTGTGATTGATGTCTAGTATCAAGGGTACAGAGCCGGTCATCACTGCTTCCTAACAAACAAACAAACAAACCAACAAAAAAGCAAGCAAGCAAACCCGCTCCTGCCATGCGGCCCTTGCTTCCATATTGTCTGGTTTGATATGGCACGATTATGATATACAATGGCTGCCATCAATTTCACAATCATTGTCAAGAGTAAACAGTTCAGCCGTTTGCACTTGTGCCATTACATGTACATACTCTCACCCAAGTGCACGTGGCTGCACTTGCACGAGCCACTTTCTCTTTCACCAAAAACATGACCACCACCATCACTGCATTTCTTTACACAGATGCCCAGGTGCGGTACAAATATGCCCAGCTGTGGCAGTTGTGCACTGCCATCTGTTGTTCACATCCAGTGCACTTATAGTTATGGCCACTACTAACTCCTTGCAGTAGGCCCTACAGCCCTGACTGCAACAGCTGCAGATCGTCTCACTGCAGGCAGGCTGGCCACAGAAGCACCAGCTCTCACTCGGGTGGTCATGATATTGGCGATTGCTGATTCCTGTAGATCACCAGCTTCAGGGTACACAGCAGCATGCTCAACAGCAACTGTGGCTGCTGCTGGGCTGTCAGGCCTGATGGCATTCATGGGCCCTGCTGCAACATGCCGGACAGCAGCTGTAACTGCCGACATGTTTTCGCCCACTTCCTCTTCTTGCGAGGTCTCAGAGTAGGCGCTAGCAGCCAGCTCAACCTGCTGCAACTCCAGTAACAATGACGAGACCTTTGCCAACTCATACTTGCTGTACTTGGCAGACTGCCACTCCAAGACTGATGACACGGTATCAACGAACTGCTGGTCAAGAACCACCCCCAACAGCAGCAAACCCTTCAGCATCACACCCAACTGACGGCCGGTAAAGTGATGGAGCTGCATGGTGGCAGCAGCGCTGAAGGCAGTTACCCAAGCCCTTGGAAGGCCGTTGTGCTGCAACCCTGCTGAAGAACCTTGGCACACTCTGGAATAGTTCCAGACAAAGGCTGTCAAGTCACGAGGCTTAAAACGGCCAGCTACCATCAGACGGTGGCTGTGCACCAGCAGCCGCTTGTGCAAGGGGCGCTTCATCTGTACCGCATGCTGCATCTTGGCCAAGCTGTACAGCAACAAGCACAGGTCCCCAGGAGCCAGTAGATGCATCTGCTGAGGTAGAGTGTAGTTCACTGCTTGAGACCACACTGAGGGGTTGATGACTGCCCCCAGCTGTGCCACAGCATGCAGCGTCTGACACAACTCCACTGCGGTCATGTAACCCAGCAGCTGTTCAGCACGCTCTGTGAGTGCTACCAGATAACAACAGCCTGGCGGCTGCTGCCCCTGCTGACCTACCCCCCTGCTTGCGTCGTTGCTTGTACTGCTGCTAATCACCTCGGCCATGCGCTGATCAACAACGCCAGGACTGCAAGTGCGGCCAGTAGCTGCAGCAGAGATCCCTGAATCTGCCACCTGGTCCTGTTGCATCACAGTCTCCAGTAGACATTCTCGCTGCCTGACTGGCAGATCAGCAAGGGCTCTCAGCATCATGGTTATGTCTGCTGCTGTGGTCTGACCCAGCTGCTGAACAAAGGCTGCCAGCACACTGCTCAGCCAGGAGTCTGGAAGGTCCACACGCAGCACACTGCAGCCATGAAGCAGCTTGGAAAGCTCCAGCGATCTGCATGCCACAAACACCACATGTCAATGAGACTTTCTGGGCCCAAGTATTATACACCAAGTCTGCTAGCAGCATGCATCAAATTTGATACCGGCGGATAATAGTCTCGCTCCTGCTGTCTCAAACAGCTGATGGCATCCCAACCTGGGCATTAATGGCAGCACATCATGTCTTACAAGGGTATGTTGCCGCAAACCCTCACTAAGGTCATGGTAACCTCACACATAGGTCAAAAGAACGACAAGTGTTGCCTATGCAACGACAGCTCTGTACTGCTCAACACACTGCATACCATCAAACCTCACCCATAACTCGCCAAGTCATCTTGCACTGCCTTCAGCAGCAGCTCCATGACAGCAGTGGGCAGCTGATAGCCAACCTTGGCAGCGCCCCAGACCAGAAGATGTACAGCTGTGGGTGACACACAGCCTGGATGCTGCTTGATCCTGTCAGCAAACTCGCCCACCACAGCTGACATCCAATCTACAGACGGTCGAGCCCTGAGCACGCCTACTGCCCAGATCATACGAGCCAACTGTATTGCTGTTGCTGCTTTCAACCTTGGCCGCAGCACCATCAGCAAAGCAGCAAACCATCTGCCTGTTGGCTGCAGCCTCAGATAGGCTGCAGTGGAAAGCAGGGTAGTGCACTCAAACATATTGAATGAGTCTGGTGAGCGCCGCAGGGCGGCTTCAGACACTGCCCAGAACTGCTGCTGCCATTTCTTGCTGGGAGCTAGCTCCAGGGTGACACATGATTGAAGCAACATGGCCAACTCTGAGGGCTGTGCTGTGTGCAGCAGCTGCACAGATGACTCCAGCAGGCTGGCTGCTTTCAATCGTACAGCTGCAATCAATGCTGCTTGATCATGTTGCGGCCGACTGTTGCCCCAGAGGATCCCCAACTCTTGCTGCCAATGCTGTTGAAGCAGTGCAGAACCTAGACTACAGTGCTGCTGCTGTTGCGGCCTAATTGAGAGCAGCTGTCCGCATGCCCACAAGCTGTTAGCAACCGACTGCATGGTGACTTGGGACGCAGTCTGCAATGGCACCTGCTGTTGTTGCTGCAAGCACAGTAAAGACAGCAATGGTAACATCCAGACTTCTGCTACTGTTGGCTGCTGAAACCGTGTGAGTGACCACATGGCGTTGCTGAGCACTTGACCTATGCCTGGATCTAGCTGCTGCTGCTGCTGCAGAAGGTGTGACTGATTGCTTGAACTATTTGACTGCTGTAAGAAGCACTGTAGCTGTTGATGATCCTTAAAGTGCGGCTGAATTTGCAGGTGTTCCTGCAAATGGGTATGCTTACTGTACAATGGCTCAGACGACGGCTGCGGCTGCTCTTGCTGCTTGTCATGCGACTGCTGATATGCATGGATGGTGAGGTATGGCTGGTTTGCCCACTGAGCTGCTGCTACTGCTTTGAACATGGCAAACAGCAGCTGATCCAGCCACTGCTGACTGGGACTATAGCCGAGCTTGGCTAGCGAGTATAGGACCACAGACATGGCCTGACAGCTGCTTCCTGGTAATAGATCAGCAAACCGTGACAGCAGGCGGTCCATCATACGGGGCTCAGGGCAGTACCGCAACTGAGAGCAGCACCACAGTGTGCTGGAGATCTCTCTGCTGCTGCAGAGATGTGACACACACAACAGCTGCTGCACAGCCCATGAGACAAACTTGTGCAGCTGCTGTAGCCGCCTCGTGGGTTGGTGCGGGTAATGTACAAGGGTTTCATCAACAGGATGCTGCAGCTGACATTGGCTGCCAAAGCCAGCTGGCTCTTGTTGCTGATGCAGCTGCAGCTGGGGTTGCTGCAGCCTTGCTCGCTGCTGCTTGTGCGCAAGATGCACACATCTATGGAGTGCTGCACTAATGTGTATGGCATTAAGTTGCTGTTGACTGCTCAAGCATGTGTGCAGGACCTCTGCCAAACTGCTGCACCTGCTGAGGTGGCTGGTCAGCTGTTTCGCATGACTGGCTCGGCTGTTAGCATTTATGGTTGCAGCAGATGTTGTGGGAGCGACAGCTTGGGGATCGGTAACAAGCTTTTCCGTCACAAAGACTGAAGCATCCTGCGTTCAGACCAACACAAACACGAGGGGCCTGTAATTGAGGAGATTTTGACTCACAAAGACCATATGTAGATAGAAAAGCGCTGCATGATGCAGCAACCACACTTCTGGGGATCCATCCACCACAGAAGCGTGCGGGACTCAGATACCTGTGCGCTTGGGTGATGCGCAACAATAAGTAGGTTCCCTCGTGCTCTGTTTTGGGCACTAAGCACTCCCAACTTCTCCCGGCACACTAGCATTGATGTACTTCTCAAAGAACTGCATGGATAAGGGCCTAGAGTGTATCGTATGGACTGCTGATGTGTGTCTTGCCGTCACTACTGGGATTACATGTACAGCTGTGATGTTTGGATGCTCTATACAAGACGCGGTGTTACTCCTCCTCGGCAGAATCACTACCGTACTGTCAGTGACGTGTGTCATTACAGACTAACTGTCAGCTGCCATTGCTGATTGATTGAAATACTGACAACATAAAACGAGGTACGCAACTGCCTCAAGCAGCCACAAAATGAGCAGCGCACAATTCATGCCATGGAAGAAGATAGACAGAATGAGGTGTGTGTATGGATGCGCAGAACAGTTGATGGCCCTGCTGTTGACACAGCCACAAGGCATGGTGGTTGAGGTGTGTGTACCCTGCGCACACCAATCGATAGCAAGCACCAGGTCTGAAGGCAAGCCTGGCAGGTGAACAAGGAACAGTCTCTTTTGTGTCTCAATGCTCTCTGCGGATCTGTCATGCAAGCTCGCTGTAGAAGTACATTTGCAGGACCATCGCGCAGCAGCTGCCAGGCCTGGAGGGTCACACAGCAAGACGGCATACGGTACCCCTGCGCAGAAAAGTTGCTCTCAGAGCCAGTCAGGACACTCATAGCTTCGTGCATGCCATGCCTGTCATGAGGAGATGTTCAGCAGCCATTGGTGCCAATTCATCTGCATCAGCGTGATATGTCTTTCTTTGGGAGTTTATCATCTCAAGGTCCCTCGCATTAGAGCAGCTGTGAGTTCTGCCGTGTCTATTTATGGCTGCTGCATTGTTGCCCTGCAGCTGCAGACCAGCAGCTGGTGCTGCATCCTTGTTGTTGCACATGTGTCCAGTTGACAATGACACATGTTGGCCCTTGCAGCCCCTGCGGTGGTTGTTCTGGCTGGCAACAGCTCCTGAGTCCTGGGCGTGGGGTGTGGTACTTGCCGCTTGTTTGGCAACTGCTCTTACACCACTGACAGATAACACTTGCAGCGCATCAGCACCGTCAACAGTGTTGGGTTTAGCTGCTGATGAGGCCCTCTGCTGCCTGCTGTCAGGGGCACTGGCAGACCTTTCACAGTGCTGATGACAAAGTGGCATATGAACAAGCTGCAAATGGCTGTCTTCATTATCAGCAGCTGTGACCGACAGCTTTTGTTGCTGAGCCTGCTGTGAGCGCTGCTTGGAGTGGCAATGCTGCCGCTGAATTTGTCCAGGATTGAGAAGACCTCCACTGACAATCAGTGCACAGCTGCCACTTCCTTTGCTGCTGCTCGTTGCAGCAGGGGTGCTCATATGATTTGATGCGGCAGGCTTAGAGAGAGAAGCAACCATGTGGGTCTTGCAGCTGCCGCTGCTGATGTTTACAAACCTGATGTGTCTACATATACTGCTGGGTATGTGGCTGCCTCCGGCCTCTTGATCAGCCCTGGGCTGATTGTCCCTCCTGCCTTGAAGACAAGTTCCCCACTGCAGGGCTCCTGTTCCATCCGTCAATGACCTGCTTGCAAGGGTCTCTTCTGCAGTTGCTGTTTGCTGACATGCAAAGCTGTGCTGGAGATGCTGTCCTGCGCTGAAGCAGGAGCTGCATAAGTTGTAAGCTGGACAGGATATGCAGCGATAACGAGCTCCTTGAATGGGACACTGCAACAGAGCAGGTTGCAAGAAGTACAGCAACAAGACAGCGGTCTACCTCAGCATCAGGCTGCTGACGCCTGTTGCAGCACAAGCGCTGTGGCACAGCATTGGTCAGGAGATTTTGACACCACTCGGATGGCTGAATCATAAGACGCAACACATCAAGCAATAGAGGCTTATACTGCTTACAATAAGAGTAATCCCTGGCATCACCAGCATGAAGGTCAGGCTGCTATGGTAAGCCAGGCTACTGTGCCTAAGCAGCTTCCCAGTATGCACTGGTGAGACCAGACAACTATACTATAGGCTTGCATCACCTGTCTGCAGCATTCACATACCACACCTCTGTGGTGTGGGTCTGCAATTACGGTCCTGCTTGTACTGCTTTGTGATATGGCAGTTGGTGGCGGCCGCCAGTTGAGTGGTCCCCATGAACACCTGCAGTACAGGAGCCGGTAAGTCTCAGTTCAAGAAAAGATAACAAAATTAGAGGCTTAGATAAGTGACATGCTCTTCTGTTGTGGAGCCTTGAAGCTGCCTACATGAAACCAGCGTCTTTCAAGTATCTCTGGACTTGCAGTGTGCACACCTACCGCACAAGAATAGGGCATGTGACTTGGCCAATGCATACTTTCTGTCTGTCTGTCTGTGAAGGAAAGATGGTTTCAAGATGCACAGGCAGGCTGCACCAGTGTGGCAACACAGCAGATCAGGTGCCAGTCTCACCTGCATAGGGGACAAGTAATGTCTTGTCCTAGGGTCTTTGCTTGATGATCACTCCATACCCTCATACACTTTCCATGAATGCTTCTACCACAGCCGTTACTGCACCACACTAGCCAACCTTCAGATACAGCCGAAAGAGGCTCATAGCAGATTGGGCACGGCTCATCCTGTCAGCAGAGGGAGCAGCCGGTGTTTCAAAATGATGTACAGCAGCTGTCTTACTTTGCTTCAGTGAGCAGGGTTATCAGGTGAGTCATTCAAGACAAGGTACAGTCATGTAACATAACTGCCTGCCACCAACCTACAACACACCCATATATAGCCAGCTGTCATAGCACATAACAACTGTCAGATGCACCACAAAGCGCAGCTGCCCTGTGCTGGCCGTGTGTCATTGTTATGAAGAAGCTCAACGTTGCAGCTGTACAAGGAAGGCACATGAGAGGCATCATACATCAAGAATGCTGTGCTCCTGCTCTACTGTAGTGTGCCATCCAGCCCTCACCTCATCAATGGGGCGTCTCACGACACTGCTACAAGCACTGGTACAGTCCCCTGCACCTTGGTTCAGTGCACTGCTGGACTTACTCGTATGGCTGCTGCAGCTGAGGCTGCCATCCAGGATCTGTTGAAGTTCCCTATCTGCACAAGCGATTAAGCTGCAGGGGTCATCAACTGGCTTGCTCAAAAATCAACAGGCTTGCCCACTCTTCTAGTAGCATCTGGACAGTACCTCTCACCTGTCCATGCTGCCTGCCAAAGCAAGCTGTTGTTTGAAGATAGGCGGAAAACCCGCAATAGCACAAACAGCAGATGGACGCAGAGCTCTTGACACCTAGCTGCTGCATGCGACCTGCAGGTACATGTACTGCATGTTGACTTTGCAGCCAGACAACAAATGGCAATGACAAATAAGCAAGAATGGTGAATTGCAGTTCCATTCTGATTCAGTATGTACTACAACCAACAGGAAGATATGTATTGACAGCAGTGTGACAGCTGAGGCCAGTGATCGCCACATACATGCAGGTGCAGCTGGGTACGTTGCACAATGTCACTTTGTACTTCGTCTCTGCATGCTCGTCTTCTGTCATCTGTCCAATAACAAAGCTGGCTGGCCCCAAGCGCTGCAGAAGATACAAGCATACACCACTGTTCTGCTGGCTCAGTTGTGCTTGAAGCTGCTGAAACCCCTGCAGTATGGCCAACAGCAGGCATCGCTGATATGATGTCAGGATTGTCATGTGTCGGCGTTGATCCAAGGCATACACACATATGCTGGCTTTGGTTCAGGACAACTCTGTGGCACTATGGCATGTGGCACTATGGCACTATGGCATGCACAATCGTCACCCATGTTGCAAGAATTATGCTGAGCACTGTTTGCGGCTCAAAGACCTTGCCAGGCCAGTTTTGATACCGACCTGAGACGGCTTGTTGCGCCATGGAGCAGCTCTAGACATATTTCAACAGGCGTTACAGAAGCTGCGCTCCTGGAGTCAACGGAGGAAGGTTGGTCAGTGATCCACAATCACTGCCTTTCAGCTGATTTGGCATGCTGCGTAAGGAGCGCCGCAAAAGGGACAGACCTGAGACGGTCAGCACAAATGTAGAGTAAATCTACTGCGTCGTGCTGATGTCATGACACGCTGAGCCTGATGCAGCGTGTCCGCTCAGCAATCTAAGATGTACTGCCCGCAACGCTGGATTTGACCGGACAGTGGCTACCATCAGAAGATTGGCTGTCCTGCGACACTACATCATCCTTTTCCAGTTTCTAGAGCACACTTTGTGACGTTGTGTCCTATTCGGACGGCTTTGGCTTGATTTGCTGGTCGCCAACAGCAGGATGGCTTCGGACGGAGACTATCACCAGTGTGAAAGACTCAGCCATGCAACACTAAGATGCCTAGGATAGCTGTATAAGAGCACCGGATGGAAGTAATACGGGCAGCAAAGCACATATTATCAAAAAACAGTTACAGTTCGTGCAGCAACAGTGTGCTTCACTACTGAGAGTTGTCTTTTCTCCAACTCCAGCACAACAACATTGCCTGATAAACAAATAAACATCCAAACAAACAAACCAACAAGTTCATCGCCTGACAATGCCAATGCAGCACATACCAGGAGGGTAGGGGACTAGTGCCCAACATGCCTGATGACTAGCTGTGTACATATCAGCTTACTGTTGTGATTGCATGCATCTGGCTGCACGAGCCGAATTACTCTTTCCTTTCATGTCACAACACTCCATATAACTTGTTGCTACCATACTTATCACAGCGACTACAAGACCTCCAAGGCATTGCAGCGTCAGATTGCAGCGGTGTCGTCTGCTGTAACACTGCTAGAACTTCGGGCGGGTGCTGTATCAGGTGGGGTGCTCTTCCAGCACACCAGCAACAACAGCAGCAGCCTTCAAAGCGATCCAGGGTTGCTACATGGAGCAGCTCAGCAGTACTTGATGCCGCATTTGCTGCTTGCAACATTGATCTTAGTGCACGTCATCCAGCTGCAAGCCCACAGACTCGCACAACCTCAACTCGGCACATCCAGCTCAGCATACATGACCTAGATCTTTCATGCTGGCTTCATCAAGCCATAGCAGGAACTATATGGACTGCAGCAGCCCTTTACTTCGAAGGTAGCCGTTCAAAGCATTGTTGAACTGTTCAATCCTGCAGTCATGAAAAACGTTGATGCTGAAGCCCACTCTCAGCTTGCACTGATATAGCACAGGGTGCAGCTGCAGTGGATAGTTGAGGCTGCCGCTGTGTGATACAACCCTGTACTCGGAGGGCAGTGCATGTTTATCATGTGACATTGCAGAGAGCTTACTTGAATGGCTGGCCCCGTGTGTAGACTGGGTTCTTGACAACATACTCCACATAGATCTCATCATAGATGTAGTTCATGACTTCTCTCAGGTCTGCTACATCAGGGCTAGTGTTGAGTACAACCTGCATAGACAGCACATGTCATACTGAGTATCGCATACACAACACAGGCTGCTCTGCTCAAGACACTCTTTGGATAGAAAGCTGCACATGTGGATGAACTCTGCGCCAACCCGTATAAAAGCAGCTGCATCCCTCGCTGCTGTGCTGCACCAGTGGCATCGAGAACACTGCGGCATTGTCGGTGGTTTGCAACACGCTGCACGTCTGTACTGCACATCACTGCAACGTTTCTCTTTTCTTTCCCGCCCAGTTAGTCACACCTTGATGCCAGATGGTGATTCCAGGAAGTGCAGCTTGTATGTGTTGGTGGTGAAGCTGTGCCATCTGCAGCCCTGACCAATCTTACGAGGGGTTCCTAACGGTGGCTTCTGATGCCTGTGGTGCGATATGACATGAGGAATGGGTCTGGAATAGACAGCTGTGCCAACCCTGGCTCTGCTGCTGTGGTAAATGTCACAGTGAACATGCAGCTACAAGCGGGGCATGCCTTGCATAGACCCTTGTACTTGCTGAAATCAGCACAGAGTGTTTGATCAAGAGTTTCTTCAAGTCGGCACTCACTCTTTAGGGTCGAGAGTGGCTGCAAAGTTACTGAGCGTCCAAAACAAGCCAAACATCTGCTTCTGATCATCTACCACTGTTCCCGCCCCCTGCTTGACTGACTTAGGCCTATACCACTCATGGTAGAATAAGCATGTCCCTTGTCGGTCGAAGAAGTATATGTTGAAGCACACCATGCCCTCCTGGTCCAACCCAGTGCTTCAGAGGACAGATGAAGCACAAGCTACCAAGAGTCCATCAGCTGGTTGGACACCAGGCGATGCACTGCAGGTTGCTGAGGTGCAGCTGGACTTGGTATACTCAATGGCAAACACGTTACAATGGACTTCAGCAGTGACGCAGCCAAAGACGTGCAGCAGTGGACATTCAGCAGGGCACGGGTCCTGTTGCACTAAGCATCCGTGCAGGCTGCTCAAACGGCACAAAGCACAAGCCCTTCTGCCATCATTGATCCCAACATTGAGCAATATATAGTGGCAGACTTGGCAGATAGACGGGCATACGGTGCCTTCCATGGACGACCTTCTTAGTACGGACACCCCTCCGGGAGCTTCGGGGATACATCATGCGTCAACACAAGCCTTCTATGACCTTACTTGGTGATGGTTGATAATTTCTGCGCTCTGCTTCTAGCATCTGTCGGTTCTACCAATTTGAGCAACGTCCAACGTGGGCACCTCCGTGCATCGCTTGTTTGTTGTCTCAAACCTTGAATTTACATGCTCTTACCGCTGCTGAGGACTGCTTTTACGTGGCCCGATCGGGCTGGCTTCCTTGCCGGCGCTTCTGCTGCTCCTACAGACGTGTTGCAATACACCGACCGGTATGAGCTGCACATAGACTTACCTGGTGTGGAGCCCAACAGTATCAAGCTGGAGTTGAGCTGTGAGTCTGGTGTAGACAACTACTTGGTGATCAGCAATGTGGACAAGGTGAGTTGGCTGCAATCCTTGACTGCTGCTGTGCGACTGCTGCTGCTGCTATCACTGCCCTAATCAGTCCATTGAGAGTCGCAAATGATACGTGAACAATACGGTGGGTATAAATACCGGCAAGGCTGCTGTACCTGTGATACCCCAGGGCCGCATGCATGCTTCTGAAGCGCCATGACACATCCTTGCATACATAAGTAGGTGGCATCAGATTTGCACCTTCCAGACTTGAATCACAACCTGAGCAATCTGATTCACCGCATCATTTTCAGGTCAAAGACAAAGCCCAGGTTGACAGTGAATCCATAATCTGGCTCAGGCGAGAGCGTTATGCAAGTGCTTCATTCCTGAGGGTGTTCGCCCTTCCAGGTACTTTTACTGCAGACGTCTAGCATGCCTGGGGCCCACTGCATTTACTAGGTGTTGACTGGTAGTCTTGCGCATATCCAGGCACTGATATGCTACATGCCAATAATCACCATGCAGCAGTCACAGCACTGTTGCAATGCAGAGGGCTGTGTTTGCAAAGCGTGCAAAGCATGCAGGGATGTGCAGATGCGCCCTTTACTCACAATGTGCCATGTCGATTGTGCACATATAAAGCATACGGTAATTGATCATAGTTGGTGATACTGCTGTCTGCTATACCTTCATATTTGCATGCAAATAGGCGATGTTGATTTGGACAAGGTCACTGCGGTTATTGACAAAGGGGTGCTCAAGGCAAGCACACCAGGACTACAGCCACACACAGCAGACTGTTTGACGGCTTTTGATATATATGCACACTTGCTACTCAATATTGCCTGAATTCTCCATGGGTAAAGTGCATGTGCCCCTATGGTAGGCTCTGTACTGCTCTGACAGGTTCAGAGTGGAATTCTACACAGTTCTGCATTGTCAGCCCATCCAGGTGCTGTTACTTCTTCTAGCACGACGTAGCACGAGCAGCAACCCAGTACCTTGTTGCAGAAGTCAGTCGCTGCATCTGCCTTATGCTTTACCAATGCTGTTTGGCACTCAGGTGACGCTACCCCGCATGAAGGAGAAGCAACAGAAGCCGACAAGGCGCATACCACTATCAAA
The DNA here is from genome assembly GCA_001630525.1 of Coelastrella sp. M60. Lineage (NCBI taxonomy): Eukaryota > Viridiplantae > Chlorophyta > Chlorophyceae > Sphaeropleales > Scenedesmaceae > Coelastrella > Coelastrella sp. M60. Next base: position 9,744 of record LWCB01007004.1, on the reverse strand, counting down.
GCTGTAAGCAGCAATGTCGGCGTAACATGCGCTAGCTCCTGTGTCAATGCAGATTGTGACTGTCACGCTCTTGAGCATGCAGACGGACGTGTCTGTACAACAGTCACAACTGGGGTGCCTTTCTAGGACTTCATTGGGCTAAACCTGCCATCTACCACTTTTTTTACGACCATGGGATTGGTGATCTGAGGCTGGCAGTTGACCGGTTCGGCCGCCGGACTGTGGCGTTCATGATGCAGCTGCTATCAGCAGATCACTTACTGGCAATTGTGACTGCAAGTGCTGGACTACCAGTATCACCAGTGTTGCTGGGTATCTGCTACACATTCTTGCAAGTGACGTCACAAGTATGACCAGGTTCTGGGGAACTTGATGTCATTACATGACACCTCTACTTTGTCTGAAGTCAGTTGTTCTGCCTTGCCCTGTTGTTGTGGGGTGGTGGTGGGCCGCAGATACAATGTGCTCCCTCAATCAGTATGATTGACATTAGATGTGCTCAGTGGAAGCGTATTACGCGTATTACAATGGTGTCTGGCTTTTGCAGTCTTGTAAAAATGTTGAATTCCACGGAGGACTCACACTTGTGGGTAAAATGAACTTGGCTTGAGCAGCAGTGCTGCTTTGGTGTATCATATGATACATGCATGTGTTATTGTCAGTATGGCTGGCTCACTCAATCTCACATGTGATTTGGTGGTGTACACCATCAAATCAGAGAGGCATGCATCTGGGACAATGTCGTATGTCATACGAGTAGAGCCAATATGCACGATAGACTTAAAGGCAGCCACATGCTATTCACAACTGCTGACTTGCCCAATTTCTTCAGACTTGAATCACTCCCTGACCTTGTCCCTTGGCCTTGTGCCTTGGGAACGTAACGAAGCTATCTGCTGAGTCGATGTAGCTAGACAAGGTTTGATGCACAACACAACAAACTGCAGCAATTTCTGCAAAAGTGCGTACAGCAACAACAAAGTGTATGTGCACCCAGAAGAACAGCAACAACACTTGCACAGTAACCACCTGCTGCCATAACTGCAAGCACACGAGCACGAAGCTGCAACACATGCAGAAATACAATGGTGCAAGACAGTTGTTCACATTGCAGCGTTGACTCAGGGCTCTGTGCACAAAGGCTTCAATACCAGCTGCTGCCAACTGGTTGTGCAACAGCAGTTCAAGACACTTTCAACAGCTCAACAGTGCACACTGTATGCACCACATGCAGGCAGCCTTAACTGACTCCTAGTAGAAAAAGCATCATGCCTGCCCTACACACTGCTGCAATAGAACTGCTGCTGTACACAGTCTAGGCATGTCTCTGTGTGTCTGGAAGGTCCGCAAGCAGTCCCTGCCTTATCCTCTGTGAGTCATGCAGGGTCAGTATCAGCTAAGAATACAGCAGATGCATCACATGCTGGGCTGCTGCGCATGAGAGAAGAAGCAGTCCATGCACACAATCAACCAAGCTGCTTCAACAATACTATGCCATCTTTGTGTTGAGGGACATATTCCGTTCATGTCATTCATTCAGCATATGATCACGCTGCTGGTTCTCTCCAGCTGCAAATGTTGATGCTGCTTTGTTTTGCTGACAGCGTCATATAGCAAAGCAGGAGAATATACTGGCCTGCTTGCTGCTGACCAAGGACAACACCTTACACCCACTGCTGCAGTGTTGCTTGAAATCTTACTTATCTACGTCGCTTTACAGCCCTCCTTGACTGACGGGGTTTCCAGTCGTCATCGTTGTCATCATCATCTTGCACATCATCACTATCACTGTCATCAGACAACCCTTCCGCGCTGTATTTGGTCCTGCGCTTGCGTGTCTGAACAGTCCGCTCCACCTGCTGCTGTTCGGCCTTTTCCTTGTCATTTGAATTTGCTGCTGCCCTCTTGGGCTTCAGCTTTGGGTTCTGAACAGGTTCCAGGTCTGCTGGGACCTGCCTCTGCTTCTGCTTCTGCTTTGGCTTCTTCTGCTGTTTCTTTGTTGCCTCCAGCAAATCAGTTTCCTCCACAAGGTCGCCCATCCAACTGGCCCGCTTTCCTGCATACTTCCTGCACATGCCAGTGCCATCCTTGCCGAAATGTTCGTAGCCTGCTTTGCCGCGGGGAAGCTGTTGACCACATGTCCAGCACATAAACAACTTGCACTTAGCACACCTGACCTTGTTGCAGCCAGCAACCTTCACAATCCCCTGTGACAACCAGAGAAACGATATGTGATGAAAGTTCATGAATGTACAGTTTGTTGCTTCCTGCGCTGGCTGGATATCCTGGATATTGGCACCAGGGTCAGCAGCATGTCTTTGTGACAGCGGCTGGCCTAGGCTTGCAACAGATGCTTGTGACAAGAGATCGTTCAATAGCTGCAGACCAAACAGCAGATCACATGCATGATGGACTGATTCACAGCCAAGTCCTTAGTGCAGACTTGCATGCAGTGACACTGCGTTATTATCATGTATGCTGAGCACTTTGGGCACGTGACATGCAAAGCCATCACTCACAGGGCTCTCACACGATCAACAGAACTGAGGAAGCAAAGATACCTCACGATGCACACAAGGATTGTTTGGGGCAAAAGAAGCTCTGGACAACTCACATAACCACAGCTAGGGCAAGGCAGAGACTGTGCCAGCATCTTCCTGCTGTCTGGATCTGCTGCTGCCAGCTGCTTCCTTGCCTTGAAGACAATGCAGCTGATGCCCACATGTTCTTCTGTCCACTCAACACTGCAGCTGCAGCACTGCTCCTTCTCACAGACCAAACATATCACAGTGAAGGCCCGCGGGTCAGTTAAGTCTGAGGAAGCCTGCAGCTGCAGTGGTGAGCTGCATTCAATGCAACTGTAGGTACCACTGCCTGCTGTTGCTAGTGTGGTAGTGGGTGTTGTGAGCTGCTTGCTGAGTGATGCTTTCTCGACTGGTGTCAGGAGACCAAGCTGCACTAGCTGCTGCATGTTATCTGGGCTGATGCTGCCAATGCGGAGGTCATGTGCCGGTGCTGGTGGCTGAGGGGTAGCTGGCTCTGCTGTGCCGCTGCCTCCAGTTGGGCTTTGGTTCTCAGCCTGGAACAACCCATCAGCTTTGCACTTGGGACAGCTGAACAGCATGTGCTCTTCATCCAACGGTGTTCCCAGCTTCAAGAAGTCTGCTAGGCAGGAGCTGTGGTAGCTGTGTTTGCAATCCAGAATGATGTGGTGATTTTCAGCACTGTTGCTGCTGTTGTTGAAGCTCGTAGCATTGCTGCTGCTGCTGCTGCTGGTGATGCCAGTAAGGCAAATTGGGCAGTCTAGAGACAAAAGGTCAGCCTGAGTGGCAAGTGTCTGTCGTTGCATGTAGCGTTCAGGTGTTCTGTAAGCATGTGCTTCTGCTGCTGGTGATGTTGGCAAGGCCGTGCTGTGATCAGGGACTGTCAGTACCCTGGCTTGCAGTTCATGGGCTTTGTCTGGGACACTGTCGTTGTTTTGTGCTTGCATCTTGTTGTCTTATTGTTCTGCTTGTGTTGGTAAAATGATCTCCGGCATCTCTGACCCTGTACAAGTTCTACAGAACTTCCCAGAAGGCCCACAGGCTAGAATCAGCAACTGGTGCCTGCATCAGGTGATGTGCATACTACAACCGTTCCACCACTCATGTATCCAATCGCCAACAACTGACAGTGGCCCGATGTGCTCAAAGACTGTAGTATTCGCTGATCTAACGCTCCACGCCTGTACCCTACCACTCTGACCGCGCGCTGCGATGTTTCTTTGACAGCGAGGACCAGAGCGCATACACTTATCAGACCTGAATTACACTAATGCAGTGAGAAGCAAGCGGCCTGTTGCAGTTAGGCACCTCATCAAAGATTCTCTGGACGTGTCGGTTGCCGATCTCCTGCTGGTGCTCTGCCTATTCTTGCAGATGACAGAGCCAAGGCTATTAGATAGACCAGAAACTTTGCACTGTTCTCTACGTCTTGCAGTTGGGTCGTGCGGCCTGCATATCATCTGCCCCTGCACCATCATGTGAATAGAACAGCACTGCTGCTGTCCAGTGAAAACGGTGCACAACGCTCGCTTGCGGAGTCATAAGTTACATCAATCTGTGGATCTAGCATCATCAAGCGGATCTGATAGAACAGTTGCTTTGATCACCAAGTCTGCAGGCACCACCTTCAAGTCGTACGGCCTGTACATGTAGTGCCCTTTCCGACATCAAGATCCATGATCAGTTTGAGAGCCTTGCTTCGTGTGTGTGACATGGCACATAATTCGCATGAAGATGATTGCCGCAGTTTACGCTACTCTGGTTGGAGATCTGTTTGAACGAGATCTTACAGGTGTACCAGTACGTACGCAGCAGCGTGCTGGTGCACTTCAAGCGCTCTCTAAAACTCCTCGACGGTCAAAGAAGCGGTGTACTGTGCTTTCAGGGACGATTGAGGAAGATATCAATGTGCACCATGTTGACGTTGACACCTCAACCGTTGCGAGCCCGTATCGGTTGGGGCCAGCTCAGCACGCTGCTCAATACTAGACATAGAACATCAGAAAGGGCCGTACGTTGCCTCGCAGGTCCGCATGCAACGGCGGCACCGGCTGAAAAGGCTCACGCAGTGAACTGCTTCAGTCAGCGTCAGCAAGGCACAGGATATCTGACCACACAGCAAGTTGCCAGTGGGGGATCAGTCACTTACCCCTACATTGATACAGGGTATCGGGGAGTTGAGCTGTTGCATGCGGACCCACCTGTATATCTGGTGCACAACTTCCTTCAGCCTGGTCATTGCCATGCGTTGCAGCAAGCTGCCCTTAGCGGCCAGCTACCAACGGCAGCTTACAACGATGCCGTCTTGTTTGATTATCACAAGCTTTCGTACTTGGGTTTGGTGGTTGTGGTTGGTGCAGCAGCAGAGGCAGTGCAAGCCCTGCAGGGTGGAGCAGGCTATAGTGAAGTCCTTCATTCAGCTGCAGTTGGCGCAGCAACATGGTTCATGATCGCAGCCTGCCTGGCAGCAGCTGTAAAAGCTGCGGTAGAGATGTATACCAACGGTCGCTGCTTCACAGGCAGCAAATGGAGTACACAGCACCTACAGCCTGACACTCCAGCAGCTGAAGCAGTTGACACATTCGTCAGCAATGTGTGCCAGCTGCTTGGCACCGAGGCGTCCAAACTGGAAGTGCCGCTTGTAACAAGGTAACTGATCGATGAGACCAGCCTGAAGCACACAGCCAGTTTCTCGTAACCCTTCTGTCACTGACATGGCATCTGTCTTCTGCATCTGCAACAAAGGTCTTGGTACGTTGCATGTACAACACACAAAACTGCCATCCCAGTCCACAAAGCAAAAACGTCAGTCAGACATGCTGCCCAAGCAGGTCCGCTAAACTAGATATACAGTGCCTACAGGCATGTGACACCAGTCAGTGAGAAAAGCAGCACGTGCCCCATGGCATACGCTCGTGCACTGCTGCTGTGTCTCCAGGTACCTTCAGGGCGAATACCAGCGCATACACGTTGATGCCCGGCCACCTGGCGACTCCCAAGGAGCAGCAGACTGGTTAAGTGCAGGTGGTCAGAGGCTGGTGCAGTGTGTGGTGTACCTCAACAGTATGACAGCTGCACAAGGTGGCAGCACAGCTTTCCACCACCCACAGCTGAAGGGTTTAGCTGTGCAGCCAGAGCAAGGTGCTGCACTTGTCTTTTTCCCAGCTTATGCTGACGGGCGAATAGATGATAGGATGGCCCACAGTGGTGAACCTGTGCTTGATGGTGAGAAATGGATCATCAATACATGGGCTATGCAGTACAGCTGTGATAGATGCTGACTGGTGGTAAAGTTGTGGTGTATGTGGCTTGTTGCATTAGTACGCCTCAACTTGATCTGTCAAGGAAGTGAAGAGTGAAAATGAGTTTGAAAAGAAATGTTTGTGTCTGTATGTAATGAGGTAAAAAGAAACTTGTGTGGTGTGATGTGATGTGATGTCAGGACCTGTGCCAGTGTGACATCTGGGATGGAGTGCTAATGTCCTGTGTATATGTACGACAATTGTTATGGTATGTGAGAAGCTGTGTACACCAAATTTTGTATCTGAATCACCTGCAATATGTCAATGTATTGTATATACAGTTTTCAGTGGTGAAGTTGGCATTTTAATAGTGCAAAGAGTAATTGTTGACAGAGTTGCCAACCTGTGTGGATGCTTTTTGGGCCGCGAAGTATGGCTTGATTTTCACTCAACCTTCTGCTTTGATTGCACAGCACGGTTCAGGGGTGTGTTGGGCTTTTTGTACAGAAGCGAAGGAGGTGCCTGGTGTGGATGCTGGCTGAATTTTGTTGTCGAAGGCGTGGTCTGGAGTTGCTGATGCGTGAGTTTTGGCGGAGTGACATAAGCACAGACTCTAGAGCAGGGTCTGCTGCCCTGAAGTCGTGTTGGTGAACTACTTTGTGCATAGTGGACCTATTAATCACGTGGGCTCCTCTGCATATGTCTGATAGTCATTGGATCCTTGAGTGCTGACACCAGCTCTGTCCCATTTGGATCAAGGCCCGAACACATGCAGCGTGTTCAGTCTGTTCATATTGTCATTGCATTCACTTCGCTGCACCAGTCAAATTATCCTTTCTTTTTCCACGTGAGTCTGGCTCCTCCGCACACTGTTCAAGTTGTTGATGTTTTGTTCAGCGTCCCCGTGGTACATGTAGCATCTCCGGCGCATGGTGCCCTGTTACAAATAGGGCACCATGCACCGGAGTGGTCTGGTGACAGGAGTCATAGTATGTTTTTCAATTTCGGTCCCCAACAACTGGCTATTTCCTGATGTCGATATGTTTGCAGTGATGCAATGTGCCTGTCCCTGCCAATGCTTGCTAGCAGTGCAGGCATGTGGTTGAGCTCAGTAGGTTTGCATCCGCTTAGCCGTATGCGCACCTTGCTGCATGTAGCTTAGCAGCAAACACAAGGTGTTTGTATGGTCTTGCACTTGCACAACAAATGGCCTCAGAAATGTGTGATCAGATGATGATTAACAGGACTTTGTGCCTTAGCCGTGGTGTCACCCCTTCTTCGTTTGGCTGCCCTTGAGCACATGACTTTTTGGCTGGAGTATGATTTTGAGATGTGCGAAGTGCCGTAATGCCATCAGCGGGTACTCATGCCGGCCTCGACCGATATCTCCCGTGCACGCATGCCATGCGGCAATACTGCGCGCACTAGTGCTGCCTATTCTGTCAGCAGCACTTGCGCTGTTGAATGTTTCACACAAGTTGCCACGACGTCCTTGAGTTGAGAACAACCTGAGTATGCTATCTAGCTGGCACGAGCCGGATGTCCTTGGCCACCTTGGTCAAACCTCATCGGCAACAGCCGGTGCCGGCTGGCAAACGTTGTACAACCGTCGCTCAATACAAGCGGCAATCATTAATCAGCAAACACCTTCCAGGATAACCCTAGAAATCATTGCGTGCTGCATACTTACAACTCACGTTGAGCAATTCATCTGCCACCAGACCGTGACAGCCCGCTGAGCGCTCACCGACAGCTGGACGTCCGTGACCGGAGCTGGGTATTGGCCTACTTCTCACGCAAGGCTCGTCGACCCCATTTTTTTACAAGCTCTGTGACCAGTAAGTCGGCCAGACGCTGGTTCAACATTGACCAGCCCCATAAATCATTGAGAAGCTGGGCCTCTCTCCTGTACATGTGAAGCAGCAGCGTCACTAGTAGTGGTTTTGACTGCAGTGACAGGATCACTGGCATGTCACCGCACTGAATTGGTATCTCATGCCTTGAACTCATACGCAATCCCAATGGGTGGGGTCATCGTATGATGTGAATGGTGATGCTTCAACGCAATTCTGCACCGTCAAGGCATGCCATGCAGTGCAATCTCCCTGCAGTAAGCATGCTGTTGAAACCTGTGTAACCCACAGTGTCATACATGAGTCGTAGGTCAATTGACACATGACTCTGGGGGTCACAACAACACTTGCTGCAGTAATTACGCTTGACAAGGTACTCAAACAAGACACTGAATGTACGTCATGCAGGCAGGCATCTCCCCAGGCGGTAAGATGTCCCGCTGCTTGTTCACATCACTCCTTGTGGTGCTGCTTGGCACTGTCACATCATCAGCATTCAGCAACAGCAATGCAGTACCCATTGGAGCACTAGTAGATGATGTGGCACCATGCGAGACGGGAGATGTTGCTTGCTTCCGCAGGCTGCTGTCTTCAAAATCTGCAGGTAAATTTCACCTTGACCAGAGTCTGGTAATCAAATCAGGCCCCAATTGTGGTGCAGTTTCTGGCACCATGTCATGCCAACTTGTGACTGACAGCATGCATGTTCATGCCATGTGTTTGCCCCGGCCAACTTGTTGTGATGTTCATTGGTATGAAGCAGTCTCAACCTGTCATTTTGACACACATTGAGAGTGCTGGTGGCTTGAAGTCTTAACACTGTCATCATGCAGTAACATTCAGTCCTGCACAGCTATACAGTGCGGTAAACATCATCTCATCTCATCTTACTGCATCTTGCTCTGCAGGTGCACGGCATCTGTTGAGCACCACAGTCTCAAACCAGGTAACTCAAGCTGGGAGTCCAGTCTTTAGGCAAGATGACAGTGCCACCGAAGACAGAATTGCAGGGCCAAGGGCTGCTGGCACAATCAAGGAGATTGGTAACGGCGACGGCAAAGGAAGGTACTTTGCTGAGAAGGCTGCTGAGGCTAACCGGCGTTATCGGGAGCACCGGGAAGAGTTTGACAGAAACAAGCCAGACCACAGTGTGTACTATGATGGCCGTGACCGTGATGATCACAGTAAGAAGCCATGAGGGAACTTCTGGGATCCAGAGCAGCAGCAGACCTCCTACTAGAACCTTCTTCTAGGCTAGCATGCATAGCAAGCCTTAAAAGTTTCTCTATGACTATTTAAGCCTTCAAGAAACATCTGACTGAGCACTCTTGGTGTTGTTGAAAACACATGCTATCTCAGATCCAGGTCCAGATCTCAGACCAGGCTGGTCTGTACAGTGATCTGATGAGTCGCTGATGCACCATGCCCCCATTTCCTGTATATATGTGGCTTGACCTGAGATGATAGAGTATGCAGTGTAAGATGTAAAGATGTAGCGCTACGTGTTTATCTCGTGCAAGGAGGGAGATGGCTGCGCTTGCACCTTGCTGCGTATATTTCAGCCATTACTGATTGGTGTTTCAATATATATTTTGTTACGGAGTTGATTGATGAAGAGGGCAGAACGGTGTCAGTGATACCTGAAGTTCTGGAGATCGTATGGAGGCGCCCGGAAGTACACGATACATGAGGATGCCCGCTTTCGTTTGGACAGCATTACAGTGAACATGATTAAGTATGAAGTTTTGTGAGCGTCGTGAAGAGCTTTGCTTGAGCTAATGGGCGTAGTTTCAGCAGAGGCCAAGGAGTAGTGGTCAGTTGAATCAGCAGCCAACGAAGCTTCAAATGTGGTGTGCGAACCGATGTTCTGTCGCAGCTGTAAGTCACATGTGGTGTAAAGAAATGAATCTCGTGCAGAGTTCCGTGGGGTGTTGTGGGCTGTGACAGCGCCTCTGCTGGAAGACCGGCTCCTTGCAGTAGCAGTTCAGATGAGATGCTGCGGCTGGTTTGCGCATTGGGAATTCGCAGCATAGAGCCGGACTCAAGCCAGTTTGCAGCACCTCTTGCTGACTGTACGTTTCCTCAGTTCCAGGTTGATTGAATTTA
>LWCB01006998.1:0-11474 GCA_001630525.1 Coelastrella sp. M60 | reverse complement strand
CTGAAGACCCGTTGGGAAACCCTGAAACGGGAAGAAGCAGACGAGGCATTAGCATTGGGGTCTGAAGGGTTTGAGGGGGGTCATGGTGGTGAGGGTTTAACACACAGGCGGTCCAGGAGCGAGGGCGCAGGGTTTAGAGACGGTGTTGGGGCATATGAGCGGGACGGTGGTTTTGCAGATGGTGATGATCGTTTGGGCTGGGGTGATGCTGCTGAGGGCGATTCAGAGGAAGAGTACGCCGAGGCTGCTGCTTATGCTGCTGGTCATTACCATCATCCCGCTGCTGTTGGTCCCAATGGGGAGCTGCTGCATCACTACAGCAGTAGGTTCAGTGGCAGTATGGTACCAGGTGCAGCTGGACTATATGCAGATCCAGCCGGTGTTGTGATGGATCTTGATCCATCATCCAGGGGCAGGGCTCAGAGGGGCGGTCGGGGCAACGGTAGAGTCGTCAGAAATGGCGCCGTAGGTGGTCGGGGTCCCACAGGTCGTGGTCAACGCCGAAGACGAACAGACGATGATACATTCTACACGCCACCGGGCATGACAGTTGCAGCAGAACTCATGCGCATGGGCAGCGCAGGTGGTGCTGCTGGTGCTGCTAGTGGTGGTGGTGCTGCTGCTGCAGCATTGACTGGCCTGAATACAGCAGCAGGTGCAGCTGATGCAGATCGACCAGGTAAAAGGCGGCGTAAGGCCGGGTCTGGATGGTCACATGGGGCAGGTGTGAGTCCAGCTGGCCAGCAGCAACAGCAGCAGCAGGGTGGTTATCTGATGAATGTGTTTACTGCTGATGGAGGAGCAGTGGGTGATGATGAGGCGTCACGTGCCCTGAGACTGCAGGCTCAAGTTGTTCGTGAGTTTGCTCGCATGGAACAGGTCAAGGCGGCGTGTCAGGATGTCAGCAGTGTGGAACATGCCATCGCCATGAGGGCCTTCCAGAGGATTGAGGCAATCGTGCAGGTGGGGACAAGTGGTCTTAAGCTCTCATTTTGCCCTGCTGGGTCAGCAGTAGATGCCATATGAAGCGATACAACAGCTTGTGCTCTGATAGTCTTGGGATCGTGAATCTCATGATGCTCACAACTTCATGCACCACCTGTTTGACAGCATTCAGCAGTGCGTTGGTTGCACTCATAGACTGTTCTTCTGGACTTGTCTCAGTCCAAGGCAATGTGGACACTGCTGTGGCAAATAGTCTCTGCTGCGTTATTGTTGCTCCATTTGCGGTGGCTGCTGTGCTTCTGCGTATGAGCCTCTGTCTCCGACATGTTGCATGGTTGATCATGTTGTCGCTGCTGCTGCTGCTGCTACTGCTGCAGGAGCTTGGTGCTGATCCTGAGATCATTCCCATGGCTTGCCAGGCGGCTGAGATCCTGATGATCATGAGACAGGTGCGACTGGCTTGCAGGGCTTGTCGTGATGCATGTCTGCAGCGGTCCATGTTTGATCCTGCTAGTACTACCCATACTGGCAGCCCTGACCACTGGCATTCTATTCATCTCGATGTGGAGGTGTGGGCCCGTATCCTGCTGAGCACCCTGCATAATATAATTGCAGCTACCTTGATACTCTTTTGTGCTGCGTTTTGCTGTGCAACATATCGACAACACCTCTACAACGATCTTCTACAATGTATATTCCTGTGTTGACAAGTCTCCCTCAGTTGTGACAACATGAGACCACCACCAGTGGTGTACATTTACCTGCAAGGCCAAGTAGCATGCGATCCCATTAGTTGTGTCTTCCCCCACCACCTTCGCCAGACTAGCTTCATCACTGTCATCTGCAGCTTTAGACTGGTTTTTTTTCTTGGTCATGCTGCTTTGTACCTACGGCTGTTGCTGTTGCTGCTGCTGTGACTGCTGCTGTTGTATGTCTTCTTCATTGCACCCCCAGGATGATGAAGTTCCTAGTGACTTCCAGGACTACAGTTTGGTGACCTTGGTGGGGGTAGCTGCCCACCTCATGCATCAGCCTCTGGGAGAAGGGGCAGGTCTGGAGCTACTGGCAGCCAAGTATGGACATGAAGTCAAGGCATTAGACCAGGTACATGTTTGGGGGGTGAACAGGGTTAGTGCAGGGGGCCAGAGCGCTGGTTTGGAAGTGATATTGTGCGATGAACTGTGTCTGTGTTCTTTAGAACGTCTCTTAGCGTGACTTTGTTGATGGGATTGTGTTGGGCACAAGCATCAAGCCATTGTTATCTTGAACATTGAGATCTGTTGCTTGGAGTGTTCAAGATATTGATGGCCTGGTGTTCTGAATGTGACGTGCGCTTTTTGGACAAAGCATGGTGAAACAGGTATGTGCCAGTGTGCTGGGAGTGGGAGTGTCTGGGGTCTACAAGAGTCAGAGCTGTTTCGTACATGTTCAGTTCATAAGTGTGAGGATTCATTGGACGTTGTGTACATGCTTACAGGTGTTCTGGCATATTCTGACAAAGCTGGCCTACTACCGTGAACTCACACTGCGCATTGATCAGCTGGTGGCCAAAGGTCTTCTGGACCAGGCAACATTGGCAGCAGCGGCGGCAGCGGTAAGTCTAGCAATAGACTGAGGAGCTTGTGCAGCTTTCATCAGATATCCTCTTGTCACAAGTCATGGGATGTGATCTCTTGGTATATGCTTTTTTGCTCTTCATCCTTTTGTCACAAGCTGGTTTTTGCTCTTCAAGTTGGTATGCTGGGATGGTTCAACAAGGCTTGTCCTGACCCTGTTTGGCTTGTGGTTGCAGATACCTGACACCGAGGACTTGCCTCGTCACCTTGAGCTGCCTCATGACAGCAAAGCAGCAGCAGCAGCAGCAGCTGGTCACTCCACAGACCCCTTACTTCAGCAGCAGCAGCAGCAGCAGCCTGCGCTTCACCAGCTGAATGAAGTCGACAGCTTTGGTGCCAAGCTGAGCAATATATTGACCTCTGATCTTACCACTGCTGCTCTGTGTCAGGGGAGTTTGGATACGATTCCTTTGGGACCATTGGCTACTTTGATGCCACTGCTGCAGATGGCGGGACAGCTGAATGATCCGGCTATCAAGAGTGCCCTCAAACAGGTGACTGGGAGGTCTTGAGCTGTTGGCGGCATGCTGGTTAAATGTGGTATTATTCGGCCTTAGGAAAGAGAGACATTGATGCTGGGCAAGAACGTGCATTACTTGTCAGGAAGCCCAGAGGTTGCTGTGTGTTGCAGCTTCTGCATATTGGCAGCCGTCCCCTAGCTGGGCTAGCTGGCTGGCGCTTGGCTGCAGATGTGCAGGTATGCTGCCAGTACCTGTTAAAAACACTTCAGTCATAGCAGTATTGCCAGGTCTGCTGCCAATGACACTTCTGTATTTGTTTGTGTGTGCACAGGTTCGTGAGAGTCAGGAGTCTATGGTTCTTCTTGACCGCACGCACACCTTGAAGGTGCAGCAGATTCAGAAAGAGTACCAAGACTTCATGGAGCGCATCAGAAACAAGGCTCAGGGGGCGATTGACTCAGCTAATAGGGACTATCAAAGCCGCAAAACCATGCTCAGTGCTAGAATCAATGTCATGGTGGATTACCTTAATACTGCACTGCAAGCAGTGGCGCAGCAGATTCAGCGGGCAACAGCAGCAGCTGACGGAGCGACAGCAGCAGCGGCCGTTGCTGCTGTTGCTGCTGCTGCTGGTGGGGCGCATGTTGAGATGCTGCAGGCTGCGGCTGCTGCTGCTGCAGCGGCTCAGCAGCAACAGAGGGGAATGGATCTCTCAGGTCCCATTGTTGCAGCAGCAGCAGCAGGTGGCGGCAGCAGTGGTGAGGTACTGAAGCAGGAGCCGGCTGTTCTTGGTAACCCTGGGATGACGTTGACACCACAGCAGGAGCAGCAGGTCACAGCGGTAAGCACTGATGTCTGAAGCTGTAATGCATTACTCAAGCGTGCTGTGAGGTGATTCCCTCTCGTGCTGTTATCGCCAGTGGTGGTGCTGTCTTGCTGGCAGGGCATGTTGTCAAGCTGGAATGCAGCAACATTGCCTGACCCTGCCATTGCTGCACTGTAGGAGTTGCTTCAAGCCTTGGCCTCTGGACGGCTGCAAGTGGATGCCCTGCCGGACCATCTCAAAGCGCCTCTGATAACTCTGCTGCACAACAAGGCAGCAGAGCATCAAGCAGCAGCAGCGGCGGCAGCGGCAGCAGCAGCACAGCCAGCTTCAGGCGCAGCAGTCAATGGGCCACAGGTGCTTCTGGGACTCAGTAACAGGGGTTCAGGCGGTGGCACTTCTGCCGGTGTGAGTGTTACTCCTGTTATAACAACAGGGTCTGCGGCTGTGCACCTTCCAGGCGTAGCCACAGGTCCCGGTGTGGTGCCACCTGTCAGCACAGCTTTGCAGGGACCTGCAGTGACACCAACTGCAGCAGCAGCAGCAGCACTGAGGCCGCAGATGGTGGCGCAGATGCATGCTGCTCAGCAGGCCAACGGTGCTGCTGCTGCACCCAGTGTGGGTGTTGCTGTGAACCCCGCTGCTGTGCCTGCAACAGGAGGAGCAGCAGCAGCACCCAGAAAGCCAGTACTGGTGGCACCTGCTGCTGTTGCTGCACCACAACCAGGCGCGGCAGCAGTGGGTCAGGCGACTGGTGTGGTGATTACGTCAGGTGCTGCTGTTGGTTCAGCTGTTCCTAACATTCAACAGCACCTGCCTGTCGTCACTTCAGCTGCCACAGGAACACCTGCCGCTGCCGCCGCTGCTGCTGCTGCTGCTGCTGGAAAGGGACAAGCAGCAGCAGCTCCATTGCAGGTTTTACCTGCTGCAGCTCAGCAGCAGCAGGCAGCAGCAGCAGCCGTCGGAAGGGCACCTGCAGAAGAACCTCTGGCAGCGGCGGCAGCAGCAGCAGCAGGTCCAAGGCCCGGAGGTCCTCAGTGGCAGGTAGCACAGCAGCTGCAACAGCTAGTGCATCCTGTACATTTGCAGCTTCAGCAGCAACAGCAGCAGCAGCAACAACACGTTCAGCTTGTGCTGCCAGGCCATGTTGCTGCTGCAGTCCCACCTGCATTGGCTGCTGCGGCAGCAGCAGCAAATAATGCTGCTCTTCAGCATCATCATCATCAGCAGCAGCAGTTGACTCCTGGTGTTCCTACATCGGTAGCTTTGGCAGCAGCAACTCGTAAGCAAGTACTGACAGGTGTTGCAGTTGCACCTAGACCTGTTGCCACTGGTGTCACCACTGCATTGCAAGTGCCAGGGCCATCTGCTGCAGCAGTGACTACTGGGGGCCCTGGAGCAGCAGCTGCTCAGGAAGCAGCAGCAGCAGCAGCTGGGGCTGGACCAGTAGCTGCACCAGCTGCAGCTTCTGCTCCTGGACCATTCATAGCGGCACTACAGGAGGCTGTTGAAGCATCTTCATTGCCAGCACAGCAGCAGCAGCAACAGACTGTTGTCATCAGCAATATGCCACCACCAGCATCACATCCTCCAGCAGCAGCTGAGCCGTCAAGTGTCAAGCAGCAGCAGCAGCAGCTACAAGGCCCGATTGTAGCAGCTTTGATTGCTTCTGCTGGGGGCCCTTCTCGCGTTGGTAGCTTGAATTCATGGCTGGCGCAATCTGCTCAAGCAGAAGCTGCTGCCACAGCAGCAGCAGCATTAACTGGATCACCACGAGCTGGTAACGCTGCTGCTGCGGCGGCTGCTGCTGCCACTGCTGCAGCGTTAGTGGTCCAGAAGTCAAGCAGGAGCAGTGGGTCTCCAGCACCAGTACCAGCAGCTGCAGCTGCTATTGCTGCCGCCAATGGTACTGCTGGTGCTCCTGCAGGTCAAGCAGCAGCAGCAGCAGCAGCACTTCCACAAGGAGCAGCAGTTGCTGCTCGTGGTGTGTCTCCCAATCCCCCACCACATTGAATCCACACACGACCGAATCCTCTGGGCCGGGCCTGTTTCTTGAAGCCACAAGAACCATCATCCTTTGGATCCATTACTACGGCCCGAGTAACATTGTGAGATTATCCCCAATGTATGATCAACGATAGCAGTCTACTCAAGCTCGCGTGCTGCTGGCCGTTACGACCAAAAGAACCAGCATGTTTTGTGTTGAGTATTCAGCAGGCTGTGCAAGCTTACTTGCCCCCCTCCTGCAGACAGCAGAACGCAGATGTGAACTAGGGGAGACGTCTTGCCATGGGGATTCATCTGATGATACTGTAAGTCTAGTGATTCGTGTTTGTGCAGTACTTGTACATTGTTTTCTTTGCCATTGTAGCGGTCCTCAGCCCATTGCACATGGTTACGCAGTGGTTAGCATCAACCACACTGGTGTCAGTAGGACTTGCTTTCCGGGTATCTGCATAGCCCCTGCAGCCGTACCATTCTGGACAATCAAGGCAAGCTGTATCAGGGCAGAAGCCTTTCTGTCGCATTTGATGTGGGCCATCAAGATGGGATGCGCCACTCGGCAGTTGGCAACTGCTCATACTGGTTTGGCACTTGATGGTGTTGGTGTCTCACTGGAAACAGCTTCTCTGGTCACGGATGGCAGGTCGACTCGTTTGAAAATGCAGTCGCAGGTTCTGTCAGATGGTATTTGTGTCTGCTGCAGCATCTATGATCTGTGATCTAGGTCAGGTGATGTCTCACCTATGGTGCTGATCATCATGGGTTGAGGATGACCGATACCCTGCTGTCAAGTGGCAGTGGTCTTCTTATTGCTGCCATTGGTGGAAGCTTTTCCCACTTGTGGTGTCAATGGCCTGAATCAGCACATTATTGAGTGACCAAGGCTTGAGAAATGTTGATGGGATAT
The DNA here is from genome assembly GCA_001630525.1 of Coelastrella sp. M60. Taxonomy (NCBI): domain Eukaryota; kingdom Viridiplantae; phylum Chlorophyta; class Chlorophyceae; order Sphaeropleales; family Scenedesmaceae; genus Coelastrella; species Coelastrella sp. M60. The sequence goes on along the minus strand of LWCB01006998.1, from coordinate 4,718 downwards.
GTGTGTGCTTGATTGTTCATTAATGCCTGATCACGCTTGTTCTGCACTGTTGCTGTACGGTCAACAGCAGTGTGTTACAGTTATCCATTAACCACAGCGAAGCAGTAGTTGTCCGCGACTTACAGAGCTTCTGTATTGGTCAACCAGCCTTTAGCAATCGCACGGCTTGCTCAAGATTCTTTACGCGGCCGTCGGGGGGCACTGTCAGTGGTCTCGTGTGTCTCTATGCTTGGCTGTGGACGAGGACTCTCTTATTCACACATCGTACTTGGCTTGAGTGTTGCAATACAGCGACGATTACGCCCCTGGCTGTGTAGCCACTTGGCGGGCTGGTACCATACGGTACTGCCTGCATGCAGAGTATTGCTGTTCACTCCGATCCGTGACAGCACCTTGCAGATAATGTTAAGTGTAATAAAAAGTGGTAGCTGTAGATCAGGCGTGGGCGCTCCCAGCCTACCTCGTAGGTGATGTGTAGCGAGAGCGACCGCAGAGCTTTGTAGCCAACATGGCCTGGCAACTCATGGTATATACGCAGAGTTTTTAAAAATGTATGTGCAATGATCAATACCAGCAACACCTTACTCATGACTGCAGGAAGTGACTCAGGCTGGCAAAAGTCGTAACTACAGTCGTCAACCTGCCATGGGGGATTGATCTAGATGACGATAGGCTAGTTAGCACTTATTTAGCAACTTCACCATGTTGCAGTGCGTCTACATGATGTGTTGTGGGCATATGCCACCTGAAAAGTACGTAGCAGGCGCTGCATAGAGAGTCACAATTGGCTGTAAGATGGCGAAGGCGCTGGCAACTGCTGTGGTCGTATTGTTTTTTGCCGCTGAGTTGCTTATAGTCACATGGTAAGCAGGATCCTGGTCTGCAGTAGCCTGTCACATGTGCCCAGCAACCGTACTTGTGCAAATGCCAAGCAGCGGGCATGAACATCAAGTCACCCATGCAGGTGCACGCTATGGCCAATTGGGTCGGAGCTGCATCGGTTGCGCAAGTTTGCTGGATGGATGGCCCTGTACAGCCCAACCACATCAACCCTGGTAAGCCTCATCCTCTTACTGCATATGTCTGCTGAACATGCTTGGCACATGTACAAACGCAGCGCGAGGAGCTCTCTTCCTGCACCTCGGCTCCATACCTGCAGCCACAAGACACGTTGGTGAAAGCAGCACAATGTGCAGGCAACGAGAACCAGCTACAAACCCGGCAAATGCAGTAAACGCACACAACTTATCGTTCTTCCCCTGCTCCATTCTTCTATTTTGCGACACTAGCAGCACAGCAGTATGTATGGTCGTGCATAAGGTCACTGTTATTGTCATATGCAGGATGTGTGGGTGGCCTCCGTGCTGCGTGCTGTCATCATGCTCACACTCTGGTGCAGCACAAACCCACAGCCTGTCAGAAGGTCACTCAGCTTGGCTGGAAGTTTGGGAGCCCCTGTACCTCCAAACAAGGAACAGGTGATTGCTAACAATTGAGACTCAACCGTGTTATGGGCTAGAGTATCTACGTTATGGCAGTTGCCCCTGTGGCGGTTGCTATCTGCAGCTGCAGCAAAGTGAAGTGTGGATGATGTCATGATGCTAGCAGATCCGATGCCATTGGCCAGTACCACCAACCCTGCTGCATTGCTTGATAACACATGTCGTTCGCAGTGGTAAGGTGTCCAACTCTTTGGTTTCATGGTGTGCAGATGGCATTGGGCGCAGCACTTGCCAGCAGCCTTACTGAAGTCCTGCTGCTGCTGAAAGCAGTGATGGTTGCAGTGTATGCTCCAAACCAGGTGCTGCCAGACCCATCAGAGCCAGGTGTCTCTGGATTGCTATGCATGTATGTCAGCTTGACCACCAGCTTATGCAGCAGTCTAGTTACTGGCATGCTAGTGCGTTGGCTCATCATGAACAAAGGCAGGGTGTTTGGCAAAGCTTCAGAAGATGAGGAGTCTGGTGACGCAACGCAGCCGCTACTGGCGGCCAGCTGGGAACGGCCAGAAAACAACAAACGGCTGGATGGTGGTAAAGGCAGCGGAAGTGACGAAGAAGACCAGCAAAGGGAGATTCAGCCGGGCACTGTCATGGAGCTTGTGAAGTTGTCTGCTGCTGATACTCCTGTGTTGCTGGTGGCGTTTGTGTTTGGAGTTGCTGCGGCACTCATGGCGGCGTGTATCCCCTACTACACTGGCCAAATCATTGATTATGCATCAATCGATCCTGATAGGTAAGAGGACAGTTGGGAGCTGGTGGCAGCTTGTGTATGCACTCGATAAGATAGTGCAGCCCCGGCTGTTCATGTGCTAGTACAGGATGCAGTTGGTTGCAGCAACTTGGCAGGATGTTGTATTGACTGCCGTCAAGAGGCAAGTAAGTAGCACCCCAATGGGTTGGATGCTGGGAACATCATGGTTTCCTCACCTTCTTGCAGGAGTCGCTTCACCATCACTACGGTTAAGTTGATTGGTGTTGCTGTTCTGTGTGGAATCTTCACTGGAATTAGAGGTGGCATGTTCAGCGTGGCCATGTGGCGGCTGAAAGTGCGGATCTGCAGCACACTATTTGCTGCACTGCTGGCTCAGGAGATCGGTTTCTTTGATAAAGTGCAGACAGGTGCGATGGGGTACAATGTTGGCCCAGTGCTGTAGCACCCTTGTGCAGCCAACAACCTGGCCTTGTTGTTTGAGACTTGTGGCTAGTCCTCTGAATAGCATCAGCTACTGGCTTTCATGTCTCAAAGAGGGTTTATTGATCCTTTGCTGCAGGTGAACTATCCAGCAGGTTGTCTGCTGACACTACCACCGTCAGTGACTCAATATCCCTAAACCTCAACGTTCTAGTCCGAAGCGCCACACAGGCCGTGATGGTGTTGGTGTTTATGTTTTCTGCTAGTTGGCGGCTCACAGTGGTGACGTTTGTACTGGTGCCTTGTGTGCTGCTCATCAGTAAGGTGCGTTTGCCACACTTCTTAGACTAGCTCTCCTCACATGTTTCGTTAGGCTGCATGCTTGCCTGCACACTCCCAGGTGCTGGGGCTGTCATCATGCTCGACATGCTGTTGTGACATGAGCATCTGTGGCTCTGGTGTCGCTTGCTGCTCCTAAGCCCAAATTTTCCTGACATCCCAATCGCAGGTATCTTTAGCATATGCACAGACCAGGTTTGTAGATGATGCCATGGCAGTGTCTATGCCTTGACAAATAATCCACCGGCTGTACTCTGTGGTGCAGGTTTATGGAAGTTACTACCGAAAGCTCAGTAAGAAGTCACAAGCAGCGCTTGCTGAAGCTAATGCAGTAGCAGAGGAGGCTCTCTCGGCACAGGCCACAGTACGTGCTCATGCAGCACAGGACTCAGCCAAGGCTGCTTATGCTGGCAAGCTGCACGTGTTCTATCTCCTGATGTTGAGACAAGCCGCTGCCTACTCCGTGTATGCAGCCACAACAACCATACTGCCGAGCGCAGTGGTGGCGGTTGTGTTGTATTATGGAGGGCTCCTGGTACTAAAGAAGGAGGTGTGTAGCAGGTTATACCATCTGCAGCTGCGGCAGCTACTCTGACTTCCAGTTGTTTGCTTCATGACATTGTGGCGGACACACACATGAACTTGAAAGTTGCCTGTGAGACGGATGTGATGGTCAGACTGGCAGCTGTTGGCTGTGGTTGGGTCTATCTCTGAAGGTTCTTGCAGCATCTTACCGCGGTCTTACATTGTTTTGAGTACTTTCTGGATTGGTTTTGTGTACAAACGTGTGTGTATCTGCTGATGCAGATGGTCTTTGCAGCATCCCATCGCATCATGACATGCTTTCGAGTCGTTGTTTTGAACTGCTGCGTATTCTGTTCCCTGTTTGTTGATGCAGATGTCCGCTGGCAGTCTTGTGTCCTTCATGCTCTACCAGCAGAACCTCTCTGGTGCCTTCTCAATGATGGGTGATGTGTTCAGTGCCTTGGCTGCAGCAGTAGGAGCAGCAGATAAGGTGGGTGAGACGACTACAGGGCTCTACACACGACTGCTGCTGTGTCTGCTGTGTATGGGGCAGCGCAGCAATTGTAAGCCATTGCGTTCTTGGGGGTGTGGCAAGGGGTGCATCCAGCTGGTAATGTTACCAGCTGCAGCAGCAACGGGCAGCTGGCTGATGGCATGAGTCAGGAGTATCCGGTTGTGCTTTCAGGTGGTAGAGCTGATCAAGAGAACACCCAAGGAGTCCCCTGCTGGTGACTACATCCCTGAGTCAGGTACTCTACACGGAGCCCTGGCCCTGGTGAATGTTGTGTTCTCTTACCCCATCAGGCCAACACACAAGGTGCTCAATGGTCTCAGCATGGCGGTTAATCCAGGTGAGTGAACACAGTCTATACCCTAAGCACCACGTTGACATGCCAGATAGTAGACTCGTTGACATGCCAGGTAGTAGACTAACACAAGCAACGTCTTTTGAACATACGCAATGCATGTGAGCTCGTTCAGTAGTGATCAGCAGTTATGGACATTCACATCTTGGCGCAATCGTAGAAGGGATGTTGACCTTTTGCGTCCTCTGTTTCTTGCCTGTGTGATATAGGTGAGGTGGTTGCTCTAGTAGGTCCCAGTGGTGGCGGCAAGACCACCATCATCAAGCTCCTGGAGCGCTTCTACCTGCCCAGTAGTGGTGCAGTGCTGATAGATGGCCGTGACCTCGGGATGTACGACCCAAAGTGGCTCAGGAG
>LWCB01006994.1:0-25361 GCA_001630525.1 Coelastrella sp. M60 | reverse complement strand
TTCTGATGATTATTGGGGTTCTGCTGATGTTGTCCAGCAGACTCTTCCTAGTATTGCAAGATATCTCATGAATGCATGGAAGATTAGGAATGTTTATGAGCATAATGCTGGAAGCACCCTGCATGTATTGTCCGCTTCTGAAATGGGGCGCGGGGCCGATGGCGTCATTGCTATGGCTGATGGGTAGTTTATATATAGAGTGGCAGTGAAAGTATGCATGGAGAAGGGGACGGCAGTATATCTGAAAGACAGGCCCTGTTCCCGCCAGACAGCAGGCATGCAAAGGAAAGATAACATGATCAAGAAGCAGGCATCATTTCAAGTGGAGTCAGAGCACTATTAGTCTGCAGGTTGCACAACTGTGAATGGGAGTATGGGCTTGTCCATCAACTTAATGCAACTATGGCCGACAAGAAGGCGGTCCTGCTGCCGCCACCCCAAAAACGCGAAATATGCAACAGGCTCTCAACCTTCTGCGACCCACCTTGACCGATGTACCTGTGGTCAAGCACCATAGCACACAGGCAGTGTCTGAAAGGTCACCTGCCCGAAGGGCACATCACAATCAGCTCATGCATGCGGGCTTGTGCAGCAGGATCACAGCGATGATATTTGGGTGCAAGTCTGTAGAACAGTAATATCTCTACTGCAGCAATGCTTATTCATCTAGTGCACAGCTATGGGAACTGGTAGCACCCTGTTGCCTGCACTGGAGTGCGACAGATTCAGCACTACGGCAGTGCGCCGTAGCAGAACACCGGATTTTGGCAGCATATCATGATGATCAGATTAATTATCAAAGCAGCACAGCTCGTAGGCTGCGGGGTTCAGTTACTTCAGAAACCAACACACTCTCACTGGCAGTACACACTATACCACCCCTGCAATAGCTTCAGTTACTTCAGAAACCAACACTGTCACTGGCAGTCACACCAATACCCCTGCAATAGCTCTTGTGACAGCGACGGTCTCGTTCTTTCTGCGCACTGGTCAGCGGGATGTACTCAGACCTTGACTGAAAGAAGAAGGTAAGCTGCAGACCGCCCTTTCGGCATCCTCCCTTTCGACAATGGTCTTGCAAGCGCAATGGTCAGCAGCGGTATGTTGCCTTGTTGCTTCTTGTGTCGGCGAACGCCTGACGATGACAACTCTGCTATGATATAATCTGATTGCAAATGTTGAGAACAGCATTGAACAGAGGATTAATGCAACAGCGCAAGGTTGCTTAGCATCCCCCTGCCGCTTTACAAGTCACAACGCCAAGCAGCAGATGCAAGATGAGGCGTAGTACGGTATCTGTGGGCTGCCACGACGGCTACTCCGGGGCTTGCCTGTCTGCCCTCTGTTCTTTTCTGGGCCCTGTCGCTGACAACGTTATATTCGAAGGAATCTTCTGAATTTCAATTTGCGCACGTCGAGGCGACAACAGATCTGCCATCTGAAGAGCCCCTTCATGAATATAGGTGAGGATTGGCAAAAGCACAACTACTTGCTGGCAGGCCGAGTCGGCCGCTAGGCCATTCTAGCGATGTTTGAATGTATACTGCCTCAATGGGCAGAGGAGATAGGCCATGGATATAAAACAGTTAAATTACTGGGCAAAGGCGCTACCGGCAGCGTCTGGTTGGCCAGGACACATGATGCAAAGGATTGCTTCGCTGTCAAGACCAGCCAGACCATGTGCCCACTGTGGCAGGCCCGCATGAGTCAAAGAGAGTGCGAAACATTATGTCAAATTGGCTGGGGAACCCATCCCAACCTCATCAGGCCATACGAGGTGAGGGGCACGTCAGCACCTTGGACTTCGGTCGCGTAATTTATCTTGATATGGCTTGAAAGTGTATGATTACACCCATTAGTATGTTTCTCGGTACGCGTTCAGCAAGCGATACTGCTATCGGAGCAGTCCGTGCAGCCGGCAAACTTGTGCTGGCGCCCCTGTTTTTGACTCAACAATAATGCATAATAGTCGTTCTGGATTGCCTTCTGTTGTCACCTGCCGTCCAAGCCAACAAGGATCCTAGCCCCGCGGTTGATCGATGGCATCAAACAGGGCATCGTCCGCAGCAATCAAAATATCTATCAAGATTGCTGACCGAACATGATTTGTATGTGCACAGGTGCGGTTGACAGCAAGCAACGTACAGCTAGTGCTGCAGCACTGCTCCGGGGGTACACTGGAGGATTACTGCAGGCAGCATCATGTCACTGAAGACCTTGCTTGTTATTTTCTACATCAGTTAGTCAGTGCCCTGGAGTACTTGCATTCCTCCAGGATTGCCTACAGAGACATGAAGCTGGGAAATGTGCTGCTTAGCAGCAAACTTGCTGCTGGGCAACCCCCTCGCCTGGTTCTCTGCGACCTTGGCACAGCCAAGAGCTGGAAAAGGGGAGCTCCAACAAGATGTGATACTTTTGTTGGCACACCAGGTAGGATACAGTCATCTCTGGCCTTATTGTGCTGTAGAGCTGCCGGGTTAAGGGACCAGCTGCTTTGCCGTTTCACAGGCTATCACTATGTCAGTATCCCTGGTTGCCTGTTCTGTTGTATCTAGAGCTTTCGCCATGGACATCAACAGCGTGCTGAGATCGGTGTGCTGTCTTCTGCAGGTTTCATGTCACCACAAGTATTGTCCAGCATGTTCAACAGCATATCAATCTGCAGCAGTCATAAAGCAGATTGCGATGTCGAGGCCAGCCAGCCGAGCAACATCAGCACATCAAGCTACACATACGATGCTTGCAAGGCAGACGTCTGGTCAGTAGGTGCTCTCCTGCACTACATGCTGCACAAGCAGTTGCCGTATGGTTATGACAGCTTTGCTCCCCTTCTGCCTCCTGCTGAAGCCCTCATGACACTGTATCAGCTTGAGCACGAGCGTACATGGAAGGATGCACTTGGTTTCCATGGCCTCAAGCACATTAGCCCTGAGGCACAGGACCTGCTTGATCAGCTGCTTCACCCAGATGAACAGCAGCGTATCAGCATCAAGCAGATCAAGGAGCATCCCTGGTATAACAGGCCTTTGCCACCAGCCTACACAAGAGCGTTGGAGCAGATGCAGTCAGAGCAGCAGCCATTGGATGCAGTTGCCAAGCAGCTAGGGGAGCAGTGCAAGGATTTGGCCTTGCAGGCAGTAGATAAGCTGTACAATCTGAGCAGGTCTCCTGCAGTGTTGCAGCGCCTGCGTGAGGAGGGTCGCTGCATAACTGTGCCCCTGCAGGGTTCAGCAGGGCGGTGTGCCAATAACAAGACAGTGCCATGGTACTCAGTCAGCAGTGCAGCATCCTGCTGCAACAGCGTCAACCTCTCCAGTATGCAAGGTCTTAGAAGGGAGCTTGCAGCTGTCAATGTCGAACTCACAGTGGAGGCTGAATCAGCAAGAGTGCAGCTGGACGGTGCCGAGATTAGCAGCTCCAGCATGCCACCTGTGACCAACAAGCAGTTTCGGCAGCAGTTGAGAAGTGCGTTCTGCCCATTTCATGACCGCCCAGCTGCAGCAATGGGCAGCGACGGTCAAGAGGAACGCAAAGGGATTTCTATCACTGGCAAACTTCAAGGCGATGACACCTGCTATATGGTGCAAGTGACAAGCTGCTCAGTATAACTTGAGCATGCGCTGACACAGCCACCTTTTCAGGCAAGCCTATGCATGAGGTAGAACCAGCCTGACCATCCAAGATTGCTTTGTGTGTTTTCTGTTGTCCTAGTAGGTTTCTTGTGGAGTCTATCTCATCTGGATTGCTGACATGTGTCGTGAACATGTGTAGTTGAAAGTTTTGGAGTGTGTGTTGTACACTAGCTGAAAGCACGTCTCGTGTCATCGCTGAGTGATTGCTGAGCGATCTGTTATGGTATGATTGCTAGCCGTTGCATTTTGTCAGCCTTGTTCTGCACACCTGTGCGCATGCGGGTACCACTTCCCGTAACGATGGATGCATCAGTGAAAGGTGGACATCCATCTTCTTGGTTGTGCTAGACCTGCTGCTTGTTTGCAGCTGTTGTGATTGCTGCCATGTGCAGCATGATGCCTCTGTTGAGATTCCCCTTGCAAATGCATGACTGCTCTGTCCTTCAATGCGTGCCACTCACATTGCTGGGTGTATGAGCACTGCTCAGTGCATTGCAATCTGCCCTGTGGTGAGGTCTGTAGCTTGTGCTGATGTTCTTGAGCTGCAAAGTGCTCAGCATATCAGCCAAGTGCAGTCTGATGAAGTCTGGGCGATCCTGCATGAGCTGTACATTTTGTGTGCTCACAGCTAGGATATACTTCAACAACTGAATGTTGTATGAAAGCAGTGGTGCGTCCGGAATGTTTCATGATGTGCACGACAGGTGTTTGCTTGCGGTGCACAGCCCACTGCTTGAAACTAACATGTCAGTTATAGTAATATCATTCTGGCCTGCATTCTGAGCCATTGCTTGCCTCTATGTGGTGTTGCATGTTTTGGGGGAGCTCATAGCTTTTGCCTGCATACATGGTTGCGGTGATAAATGCCATTTATGCTGTTACCGGCAGCAATGCATTGTGTATACACACAGCATTGTGGGTGCCTATCACCAATTATTCTGACTGTCTCTACTATCCCGGAGAGAGGGAGGCCAATGACCTAGTATTGATAGCAAAAGTATCAGGCCTTCATAAAGCTTGTTTTGTGCTACAGGTCTGTTTTGGCAATCATGCTCATACTGTGCACCTATCAGACACTGTCGTCAACAGATTAGCAGCGGTACTGGTGCTATAGGTCTGTTCTGACAGTCATGCTCATAGCAGGCATTTGTCAAGACATTTCTGACAGCAGTACCTACTAGTAAGCTGTCACTCTAGCTGTCCAGGTGTCACTTGTCGTCCTTGTTATTCTTTCACCGGCATTCTCATCCCTCCTATCAGCACAGCCATGCTGCACTTGTGTGCATAGCAGCTGCTGGTGACCGCCACATGTGCGCAGCCGCTGCAGACATGCATGTAATGGTATCTGCATTGCAGCATCGGTGCAGTGTCGCCCTGCATGCATTATCGGCACATCGATGCTGCAGCATGTTGCATTGCAATTGGCTCAGTGCGGATGTCACATTTTCTTGCTTGGACGACACCGTTGTGGATTGTGCTTTGGTCGTCTTTGTGCAGTGTGTGGAAGAGCATCTCAGCAGCTGTCTACCACGGGCACAGCTGCATTGGTTTTGGAGTCTGCACTGTATACATGCATCAAGTTGTTCACATGCATGTAATGCCAGGCATGCCGCAGTTGTATTGTTTTTCACTTTTTGTTCCATGTGCCTGTCACAGTGCTGTTGAATGCACTCATCGGCACAAGCCCAGTAGAATAAGCAGTGCTGGCATTGACTGCTGTTCCCTGGTTGAAGTGGTGCTGGCCTGGGTAGATGTTTTGCAAGGCATGAGCAGCGAAATGTGTTGGTTGATTAGGCTCTTAGGTGTACTTGTAAGTTGACGTTGCCAGTTGCATCCCAACCAACAGTTCACGTGGAACTTGCCATGGCCGACTGTCTGTTACATGTGGGGCCTTTGCCAAGCAGTAGAGCATATATGAGAGCACATATTACACCCGCTGCTTGCTAGTCAATATCATAGCAACTACCTGATCCTGTTGTGGGAGATGAATATGGTTTGTGCAGCAAGAGAATGCGGTTTCCTTGCCTAATGAGCCTGCCCTTGGCTCATCAAATAGGCTAAAGTTACTCATGGGAGCATTCTCTCTTTCTCATGTAATTACTCATGTTACAACTCTTAAACTCGAAAGACTTAGCCATGCCACATGAAAGACTCTTGTCACAGCAGTGCTTGTCACAGCTGGAATTCACTCATGCCGCACTGTGTAACTATATGCAGTGCGAGAACCATGCATGTGCAGGACACTGGCCCCATGGGGATGCACTTCAAGCAGCCTACAACTGATCCTGACCCTGCATGCCATGCTGCTTGGACATATCGGATCGCTCATGCCTTGTGTTGCAACTGTGCACTTCACCAGTGGGTGGCGAGGCAAGCGGCGTAACAAAACTTTCCTGACACAAGTAACAATATCATCAGCTCAGCTGTTGGTTAGTAAGCTAACAAGTTGATGTATTCACAGCATGCATGCAGCTGCTGCCAGCCATGATGAGCCAGATTAGCCCTCTGTTTTCACTGAAGTACCATGTACTACTACAGTAAGCTACTAGCTAGTAGTAGTAGTAGTAGTAACACCCACTCCGGCCACGAGGCCCTTGGGATAGATACAATCAGCTGGCTGAGCCAGCCATACCACAAGACAAAACCACCCTCTGGTGGACAAGGACAAGGCTAAGCCATACATCAGCATTGCTTTCACTTTGCTGCATGAGCCAAACTTTCTTTCATACTACCATGGTCTGCTATGGTACAACACGTGATATGATGCAAGGTAAGACCTGTTGTCGAATGCACTGCGACCTCACAATGCAAACAGCTGTCACTGACTGAAGAATTGAGCATCTACTTCATTCAACAACACGCTAGCCTCCCGCGTTGCAGCTGCCAAACTACCATCATTCAATGTGCCGGCTGGCGCCACACCAGGGGCTGTTTCCTGCAGACGGCGTGCCAGCATGTCCCGAGCTTCTCTCAGGTTCAACTTCAGCATTGCTGACCGTGATGTGTCAGTGTTGGCTCGCAGATCCTCCAGCGCTGCTTTCACACCAGCCACTGCACTCCTGAGCTCTGTCATTTCGGAGGCTGCCCAGCAAAAAGCGGCATGAGAAGATTGAATGACAAGGTAGGACAAGGGAGCAGCACTCTGCTGACCAACACTTCACTGAAGACGTTTGTGACGGATACTTCCAGCACCCAGACATGGAATGCGGCCATTCCCGGTATGGCTACAATCTTCAATGAACATCTTTCGGCCGTTCTACGGGCCTTCCTCAGGTCAATAACTACTGCTGACCAACTGTTGATGTTGACAAGGAGCGCTTGCAGGTCACAACACAACAATGCAAGGATGATTGCTTCCCACATTGTGCTGATTGGCACAAGCTCTCAGGGGCGCTCAGTGACTTAGATACCAGTCAGCCGCTCACCAATTTGATTCTCCAGGACTGCATCTGCAGTGTAAGTGACTGTGGGCACCTCCTCCTCTGGCTCTATAACAACAGATGAGTTACCATTGGGTGGTGGAGGAATGAGATCGTCTAATTGCTTGACCACATCAGCTGGTAACAAGACTTTGACGTTTGCGAGCACATCTGCTTCAATTGTTGCACCTCTTTCAAGGAATGTGACCAGAGTGTCTTCAACCTCCTGCAAACCATACCAATCAGACGACATAGCAAAGGTAACTGAATGCACCCAAGGAGAGTCACAGGTGGGCTTATGTTCGCAGTTGAAGCCAAAATACCGAATTATGCGCACAACCAATCAACCAGTGCCGCAGTATGAGGTGGGTTGCCCTGTGCAGCTGACTCCCTCATCCTGCACACCTGCAGAACTAGCTGCTGCTTCTCCTCCAAAGGCCGTGGATCTTGTACCAGCTGCGTAACACGTTCAACATCTAACTGCCTGCAGTACAACCAGGGGTTCAGTTGTGCGCAAGACAACGCGCAACCTGAACACCAACCCGGCGACCAGGCTTACAGAGTCTGCAGGCGCTCTGGCATAGATATGAGGGCCCCAAGGCCCGCCCTGGGCCCGAAGGCGAGTAAATCAAACGGCGTCTTCATCCATTGCTCCACTCTGCTACCTGTGAATGTATCACCACACCAATGACAGCTGTTGTGGTGGTGCGCTGTATGCCATCGGTATACGACGCATCACCTGGTGCAGCGCTGCCTGCCCTCCCGATCACTGCCCTCCGACTAACCTTTCTATGCAAAGTGGTTACGTTGGGCAAACTGCTGTGAACTTGCATTGTGCACAGTTTGCTCAGTTATGATCACCTGAGATCTGCCGGTTTCAGCGTGCAAAAAGGATGCAACAAGCATACCACCCATATAAAGGGTTCCTGGAGGCTAGTCATGCAATAGCAGCTAACGCGACCCCGCAGTTTGTGAGCCCGCCCAGTCGTATTTCGGCATCCTGCCAATACCACCTGGCGCAGAGACAAGTTCACATACAGCACCAGCTGCACTTTACTGCATTTGCGCTACTGCGCCTGAACTCCCAGAGCACTGTGCGGGCCTGAATTGACCATAGTGCACACCACATATATACAGCCTCTGTCCGTCTCGCTTGAATACAACTGTATCAAGGCCTTTCGTGTTCTCAGTTGCATGCTGATTCAACTGGTTATAAGACGACTGGAGGTGTTGTAGCTTCTGCCATAAAAGCCCGACAGTGCTCAGTACAGCAGATGCAGCATACGAGATGCCTGCTATACAATATCTGTGTGCTGAGTATCGCAGTTGAACCACCATCCAGAGCTGTGTCATCAAGCCCCAAAAGTTTGCAGCCACAACAAAGTGCTGTCCAACGCCGACCCCAAGTGGTAGTCACAACAGCTGTGCGTACCAGCAGACCAGCTGTGGATGCCAATTATTGTTGGTCCACACCTGAAGACAAGTGACTAATCTTATGACTGCGTGACATCACATCTGTAGGACGCAGTTATAGGCAGTCCTTCTCTGCGATAAGTGTGTTTTCAGCTTATACGTCTTTGCAACTCTGTGGAAACCAACGCAGCCTGCTAAGCACCAGCTTTTCTTGAAGAGGTCAGCCTGCTCGTACGCGGAGTAAGTGCAGGGCTGGTGCCGGTGTTGTCTGAAGGCCGTGGCTTCACTAGACTAAGGCCTGGAGTCTTTGTGCCAGCACCAGTGCAGGCCCCACCAGAAGTGCCGGCTGGAGACGATGGACTGCTGTCAGCATTCCTTATGGCGGCGCCAAGTTCAACCTGCATGCACCACATATGCATGTTGGCCCCAGATCAATTACCGGGTGTAGGCAACATGCTGAGCACTCTCCTGTGCAGTTGTTCTGCATGACAATGTTCAAAAAAACAGCCAAGCGCACACCACAATCCTGTATGGCTTTTACCTTTCGTGCCCGAGTCGCAAACTCCAAGGAGCATCTGGACTCTCCTGCATTTTCAGCTGCTGGACTACAATTCACAATCATCAGAGTCTTGCTGTTGCCTCCCAGGGAGTCTTCAAGCAACCTTGTTAGCTACAAGCACAGAGCAAAGGGATAGGGGCATGATGCACCACCACAGGCCACACCTCTGTCAGTATGTTACCACACATCCAGGAGTGGAATGAACTTGCAAGAGGCCACACCGGACAACGAGGTAGTGGAGATGCCAGAAGACTGCTATCTACTGTGTTGAGGTCTGTGCCTGCAATCAAGGATCATGCTTCCTGCCCAACCTCACCTTACTGTTGCGGAAGGGTATGTGGCTGTTGCGCTGCTGCAGTGCTGCTATGACATCTCCTAGTGCCGATAAGCTTTTGTTGATGGCTGCTGCCTCTTTGAGCCTTTCACCCTCAGCTCCTGACCGTGACACGCGCTCGCTGCCAGCAAGGTCGATAAGATGCAATTTTGCCGACCAGCAAGTACCTGTGTAGCATTGCAGCAATCGGCCAAAGTGCTGAGTGCTGCGCATTTGCCTCTGAATCACCATCTTACTGCACACTTACATCAGGGAGATACAGGTAAGGGGTAGTTGCCAACTACTAAGTCAATGAATACAGTTAGCTACTGGCAACATCATTGGATGGCCATTTGGAGCAGTGGCGAAGGTCAGTGCTGGTCCCAGCAGCCGTGATCACCTTTGACCAGATCACGTCCATTCACATAAACTGTCAGCACAAGGTGGCTGCGGCTTGAATGCTCGTTCATGTTGGTAGCAAATGTGCTGCGATTTTGCTTGCCCTTCTGTAGAACATTGATGACATCTTCTGCTTGTATGACTTGCTCAATGCGCAGGCCAGGGATGAACAGACCTTGGGGACCCTCCTTGACATCAAGTTTGTCACCTGGTAGCGACAATGGAAACTGTCTGGCTGATTCTGGGCATCATAGCACGGTCATCTGGGGCAACATAGGGTGGTTTGTGCCACTTGCCAGGGACAGAGCACAACTTGAAGTGCTAGGCAACTGAAATCATGCCCTGAACAGCAAGATGGCTGCCAAGCAGCTCCAACCCTTACAACCTGCTGTGTTCAAATCCTTGCCCACCTGTGTCTCTGCTGCCAGCCAACAAGTCAAATTTCTGCTCGTTGTATATCTCAAGCACACTGGCTGAAAACTGGTAACTGACTTCGCCCGCACGATCAGAAGCCATGGAAAACAGCTCAGAGAATGTCCTGCTGTTGACGCCTGGATCTGAACCAGGCCCTTCAATTGTGTACGTCTTCCCACTGCCTGTCTGACCATAAGCCATAATGCAAACATGAAAGCCATCAAGGGTGCTGACTATCAGTGGTGACACCTCTTGATACACCTACAGGAGAAACACTGAAGGTGCTTGAGGAGACGCAAGCTACTGTGTACTTGTTCCCACCGACTGTCTTGAGTTGGACCTGACCATCACAGAGCATTCATGCTAGGACCGGATGCTCCAGCCTGTTTTGTTCAGAAGCAAAGCTGAAGCCTTGTACCATGATGACATGTCTAAAAGGTTTGCTCCAGTCAGGTGTCAAGGTGTTGTCACGCATACAGGTAGTGTCTATTCAGCCATACTGTATATATTCCATCATGTGCTCAGTCATATACTATATATATTTTATCATGTGTTCAGTCACCAGGGCCTATTGGAGCACCCGTTCTCACCAGCTCCTGTCCGTCACTTGGTGCAAACACTCTATCAAACTGGAATTCTTTAACATTAGACCCTGTGATAGCCAGTGTCTCCTCATCAATCACTCTGACACCTTCAGCATCACCAACACCACCACCACTGCTGGCCCACTCCTTCTCAATCATTGGACGGACACGAGCCAAGACCCTGATATTGCCTTTGAGCTCAATGATCTGCATGTGAATGAGTCTGGATTCAACCTACAGGGGTCACCACTGAACTCCATTGCCTACCGGTATTACCCCTGATATGATCAGATTGTAGCTCAGGCAGCTTCGTAATAAAGAATTCAGACTGTGGACTACTGCACGTTGTCTTAACTACCGACGGTATGCATTCAAGAGGTATGGCTCACCATATTGTGCAGTTTTCTCCGTTTGTCAAACTCTGTCCTCCACCTGAGCCTGTGCTCTTGTACCTCCTTGTCAGCTGCTGCTTGAATATCGCTCACTCTTCTTTCTGCTGCATCCTGGGCAGCCTCAATCCTTGATCGAGTCACACTGAGTGTTTCTTGCAGTTGCCTTATCTGCTCAGCAGCACTCCTCTCAGCCTGCCGAGAAGCACAACATCACATGGAAGTGATATGACCAACATACACATTGCTGTGTGTCTCTCAACCATTGGAGGTTGTGACAGTCCATCAAGTGGTCTTGGCAGGTCATTTGCTTCCTGCATGTTATGAAACACTGATTACTAACTTGCTCACCTTCTGATGTTCTGATTGCAGTGAGGTGAGCCTTGCCTGCAACCTCTTTCTGTCATCTTCAGCTGCTGCTAGCTTGCTGATGTTCTCCTTCAGCTGAAGAGTAACAGCCTGTAATTGCTCATGTGCATTTCGTCCGCTCCCAACAGCCTGCTGCAGCTGGTGAGTCAGGTCTTCTTTCTCACTCTCCAACTGCCGTATTCTCTCACCCAATGTTGCGTGCTGCTTAGACAGCTCCTGATTGTTCTCAGAAGCCTCCATGTGCTGCACCAACAGTGCTGCCAGTTTCTCCTGGGTCTGCTGATAATCAGCTTGAAGACTGCCTTGACTTGTAGCCGCTGATGCCAGCTGTTGCTGCAGCTGCTCTACTGTGTGGGATAAGATATTGCGTTGCTCATTGAGCATGGTCATTTCAGTTACTAAGTTGGCCCTTGCTGTCTGTGCTTGTATCAATTCCTGCTCCATACTATGCAACTGTGCACTCATGAGCTTCCTCTCCTCAGCAGCCTTAGCAGTGTTCAAAGACAAATCTTGCTTTGCAGAGGCACGTAGATCTTCAAGTTGCTGCTCCAGTGAGGAGCATTGGCTCCTGAGTTGCTGCTCCTTCCCATCAGCTGCAGCTCGGTGCTGTTGACCAGCTGCCGTCAGCTCGTGTACCTTTTGTTCCAGCTCATCACACCTTGCGGAGAGAATCTGTGCTGTCTCAGCCGCATCTGCACGCATAACTGCCTCTTGCTGGCTTGTCGTCAATGCACCTTGCAGCTGCTGTTGAGCTGAGGTCAGTTGTGCTTGTGAGGTAGCATGAGCTGTAACCAAGGAATCCAGTTGCTGCCTGAGTTCAGACACCTCTAGTTCAGCCTTTCTCAACGCTGCTACCGTGCTCTCAGTCTGCTGTTGTGCCATACTGCAGGCCTCTTTCAGCTGCCTCAGATCTTGTGTAAGCGCTGTTTGCTGTTGTTGGTGATGCTGCCTGTCCAGCTCTAGCTGCTTGCATGAGGCTGCTTGATTGCTGATCTCAGCTGCTAACTGGGAAGTGTGCTGCTGTGCTGCTGCCAAAGCTTTGTCCTTGACGCCTAGTAAGGCCTGAAGCTCTTGTACCTTGGCTTTGGCCTGAGCACTTTCATGATGAGCTGCTTGTAACGACAGCTGTGAGGATGCCTCCTGCTGATGCTGCCGATCCCGGGTAGCCTGCTGCAACTGCTGCACCTGCAGTATGGCCCGCTCCAGTTTGCCCTCCATCTCCCTGCACATTATATGGTACACATGACCCAGCCTTGGATGGTCTCTCTGCTGTGTTGCCGGCTAGCACAGCAAACATCTTTGATCATATGCCTCCCCTGAGCATAAGTACACGCACCTCAATGCAGCGCCATGCTGCTCCTGTAGCTGCTGCTGCAGTTCTTGATTCTGCACTTCAACTTCTTTGTGAGCACGCCTCATGGATGCCATGCTGCCCCGCAGGCTATATTGTCCTCTCATCAGCAGGTCAATCTGGTGCTGCTGGTCGAAAAGAAGCTCCTGAACCTGTCACACATCCCACATGTCACACAATGTAGGAGATGATCAACCCCCTTTTCCGTAAAGCCACTGTCTTGAGGAATACCAGCGTCTGGAGCTGTCTGTCCAAAACCGTTCTATGTGATAGCTGGGTGACCTGTCAGACTGAGTTGTGACTTGAGCTGTCTGAAAGTGCAAGGAAAGTACTTCCCAGAAGCCAGAAACTTGTACCTCTTCAAGGGTGCTTTTGTCCAACTGCACAGCTTGCAGTCTCAACATAGACATCTCCAGCCGGGAGCGAAGATCTTGTACTGTTTTGTACACTCCAGACCCCTGCAGGCATGTGCTTACGCTCAAGGATACTACTGGCACCGACGCTGTTGATGCAGGACAATTGAGTGTATGCACACACCTGGCCAGAGCTGCTGTCAGGGTAGTATGCTGGTATTCCTTTCTGTTGCTCATCCTCTACTGGTGCTTGCTTTGTTGTGCCAAAAGAGTTCTCAGCGTTCTCGGTATCGTCGTCTGGGTCGTCAGCAAGGCCAAGCTCAATCAAAAGCTGCCTATTGTCTGCTTGCTCCTGGCCCTTTTCTTCTCCCTTCAGCGTTCTCAGCGCCAGCTGAGGATCATAATCCTGCATACTGACAGAAGACGCAAGTCAGGGCTGCTGAGTTGACGCATCATGCCTGAGAAGCTAGCTCGCGACGCCGAAGTGCAATACAAAGCGGTACCGCTGCAAAGCAGCAACAGCTCCATGTTGTACCTTGGCTTTCTTGTACACTACCGGCATCTCCTTGTAGTAACTGAAAGATGACTCAAGTAGATTGCGTTTAGTTATGCATCGTACGTAGTCTGTGGGATAGTGTGCACTCTCTCAAGGTCCCCGAACGGACAGGCGTTTCTTTAGCGCTTGAAGCCTGCGTGACAAGATGACATAGTTGCTCACATGTAACAAGCAGGGACATTGCGTGTTGTTGCTTCAAGTGGCATGTACTCGCCTGACGGAATGACATGCGCGCTCATTGTTAGTCGTTGTGGTTATAAGGATAGCTTTTTGGGCTGGAATGGTTGATGAATGTCTTGAATTTGACGGTCAGCTTGCAAGACAGTCAACATCGTCAAGCCATCTGCTGTGCCCACAGCTGAACAGGATCGCAGGCCTGGCCGTGCATAGATGCGCGAGAATGCCTTTTTTATAATATTGTCTGGTTGTGTCACCGCGTCGAAGCCATAACATGGTGCGCTTGTTAATGAAGAACTCCCACCAACAGTCCCTTGACTGAAAGACCTTCTCACTGACTGATCAGCTCGGCCTGACATGTAATACGCAGTCTATCATCTGGGAGGAACCATCAGTCTCTGGTTCCGGGCCTTGTCCCAGATCTGGACACACCTTCACCTCCTGTGGTGGCAGGTTCTTTCTCTTTGGGGGAACTGGTCGTCTGGATGGTGAGCTGCAAACACTGCCTTGGCAGGCTTAGTGACGTTGTTATCAACAAGGACGTCCCCAAATGCATGCAGGAAAAGCTCAAACCTTCAACGACTTGTTTGAGCTGGACACAAGCTCAGCGGATGAGTACAGATGGAAGCTCATCCCCAGCAGCACTGCTCCACCCCCAAGAGCTCGACACTGCGCTGTGGCAGTAGGTTTACGCATGCTCAAGTCAAGATACACGCCGTACCCATCCGCCGTACTGCATGGTATCTTGTCAGCTACAGCTGTGATTGCAACTGACCGCAAAGGTGCCAGCGCAACAGCATCCATGTAAACGGCACCTTTTGTCTCTGTGCAGTTGGATGACAAGCATATGCTGATCTTCGGTGGCTTGGACAAACGTGTTCGGTACAATGATGTATGGTTGTACAGTCTAGATGACAAAATGTTGACGCAGCTGGATGTCAAAGGCCATCAGCCAGAACCTCGTGCTCACTTTTCAGCGACCAGATTTGGCTCCAGAATCCTCATTTTTGGTGGCTATGGAGGCAATGGACAGGTTAGTTAGCTGGTAACGGGGTGATGTAGAATGTTGTGGAAGTATGCACCAGCAGAAAGCAGTAGTTTTTGCGCTTCTACTGGCCAAACAACCCCAAGTTGAGTTCACTCGAAAATCTGCATGGATGTGCTGTAGGTTTTCAATGATCTGTGGGCCCTGTCTTATGCTCCTGATGCCAGCAGCTGTCAATGGGAAGAGCTTACCAACACACTGAAAGGGATAGGCCCTTGCCCCAGGTTTGATCACACCGCATTCATCTATCCCATAACACCCAACAGCGATACATTTGACAAACTCCTGATCATGGGAGGCAGAGACCTCTCCACCTTGCTGAACGACAGTTTTATGCTTGATCTGGCAGAGATGACCTGGCAGTCTGAAGGGGGCCCCAAGCTCCCTTATGGTGTGTGTAACAACGTTTGTGATGGTGTTGAGAGTGTGCCATATCACAAGGTGTTCAGCTTTGGTGGGAAGAAAGGCATGATGCAGTACCTCAACACAGTCGAGGTCATGGATTGTGGCAGCCAAGTATGGAGCAGTCCGCCCATAGATGCAGGCAACCCTCCATGTGGCAGGTAATGTTATCTCACTATTATCACTAAGCCATCACACCTCACCATGGGAAAGTGCATTGCAGCTCAAGCTCTGCACCCAGCACGTTCCAGCCATAATCGTGACACCATGCTGATGGCCCTGGTGACCCTCTTGGTTCATCTGTGCATTATTTGCTGTTGCAGAGAGGACACTGCCTGGGTTTACGATTCCAAAACCAGCAGCCTGCTCGTATTTGGTGGCTGGGCCAGCAGATGGCTGGGAGATCTGTTGAAGCTTAATGTATCTGCCATCATCGGTCCACCATATGCCTGTATCGGTAAGATCAAGTGAAGTTGCCAAGCTATGGCTGCATACAATGCTGGCCACTACATGTTGTGTGCCCCGACCCTACTTCTGGGCTCTTATATCCTGATGATAGGTTTCTTGCACGCCTAGAATTCAATATCAAAGGAATGTTGAGGACTCACACCCTAGCTACAGGAGTGTCCTTGTTCCTGCTGTTTAGGTATCACCCCCCAGTCTGGTCCTGTGTATGGTGAGACTGAGATGATCATCAGAGGCTTGAGGTTCAAGCCTGGAAAGGTGCAAGTACGCTTTGGCAACACAGAAAAACATCAAGTGCTGGTGGACGCAGACTTTGTAGATAGTGAGACTATCAAGTGTAGGACTGCTAACTATGAGCAGTTTGGTGCCATGCAAGTAGATGTGAAGGTGTCAATCAATGGCGAGGGTTGGACTGTGAACAAACTTGGCTACAGCTACTTTGCCAACACCGCAGCCAGGAACTGCATGGCCTTTGGACCTGGAGTCCTGGCTGATATTGTGTTTGGTGTGGAGATTCCATTCTTCATCCAGGCCCGTGATACACTGAATGAGCGTCGTACCAGCGGCGGCGACCATTTTGCTGTGCGGGTTGTGTCAGAGGATGGAAAAGTCCAGGGCATTGCACGAATTGATGATCTACAGGATGGCAGGTATGATGTGCATTACAGTGTGCCACAGCCTGGGTCCTACTTGGTGCACATCAGTCATGCAGACCTAGGTGGTGCTGAGCCAGTGCCTATCAGAGGGAGCCCATTCAAGGTAGCAGCTGCCGATCCTTGGACAAGGCACAGATCATTGGGTACAGTACCAACCAAACGCAAGGTAGGTGGTGGTGCCTGGGGTTGTTTCTTGAGCTGGCACCTGCAGCAGTGTACATGTGGTGCTTGTGTTCAATCTGCACCCACTCTGTTGTACTCAGCAACAGCATAGGCACACAAGGAGAGCAGTGATGGCTTCCTTGATGAACGCGTACTGCCATCACATCTGCCATGATGATCCAATGCCTTGGTGAGACTATGTGGAACTCCCTAATCATACCGCCCATTGCACTGTTGCTTAGGGTGCCACACTGGCTGTGATGGATGGTGACATTGTACTGTATGGTGGGGACAAGAGCGGGGTGTCTCTGTGCACTCCTGGGGGCAGTGAGTGGCGCTGGAACATTATCAACCCCACCGGCCCAGCACCTCGTGATAGGCTGTCACACAATATGACAGCTGCTGGTGAACAGTTAATTGTGTTTGGCGGCAGCAGTCTTGAAGATGGTAGTGATTTGGCAGATATGTTCATGCTTAAGAAGTCGTCAAGTGGCTGGGCTTGGACTTGCCAGAGAACACATGTACAGCAAGACGGGTACGCTCGATGTGCCGGGTGCACCAAGTGATAGCCTAAGACATGCTGGCTGAATGTGGGGTGCCAGCATGGTGTGTGCATGCTATCATGGTGGTTCAGCCATGACTGCATGGCTCGGCCTTGAAGACTTTGCCTGTGTGACGCACAGACATGTTCTTGTGCAGGCTTATGCCTGGTGTTGAGCAACAGAGCGAGCCCACCTCTCAGTTGCATATCGGGCGATCGGGCCATGCTGCAGTTGCTCTGGAACAGCAACTGCTGCTGCTTGGAGGTGAATACAAAGGAGCCATGGCCACGGAGTTCTGCATTGCTGAGACAATAGATGGTGGCCAGGTACGCATGTCAGTAACTACACAAGTAATTCTCATCACCTGTTGCTGAGAAGCCTTAAGCAGTGCTAGTTTAGCCGATGAGACCAAAGCAAAAGATGAAAGCAGACAGCAAGCAAGCCCTGATCTATTGAGGTACTTGCACTCTGATGTGCGTTGTCACTGTCTGCATTCTGAACTGCAGGATGCCAGATGGTGTACACCAGTTTTGCATGGTGATGTACCAGCCCCACGTACAGGGGCAGCAGCAGCCTGCTCCCAAGGTCGTATCGTGATGGTGGGGGGCACAAGCAACAATGCAGAAGATCAGCCTGTAGTCCTGGATGAGCTGGTAGTGCTGGACATTGAGGGGCACAATGAACTTATGTGCACTGTCAATCCCAGCAGTATCAGTGGAACCAGACCTGCAGCTCGAAGCGGCGCAGCTTTGCTGGAGTTTGCGCCGGGACAGTTACTGCTCTATGGAGGTATTGGTGCCGACGGCAGGCCGCTCAATGATGCTTTCCTTCTTCACTTGGACACCCTGCACTGGCAGCAGCTTTACAACGGAAGTCCAGATCTTGTTGGGTCTCAAGGTGAGCCAAACAAACGGTTCAGCTGTCACTTGCTCAGTCTGCTTCAGTGTACTTCAGCAATGGCTGGCTAACGGCAGGTTGGCCCTGCCACTTCACCGCAACCATTGTGCGCTGCCAAGTTACATGGTGCCATGTTGCATTTGCATGTTGACTAGTTCTAAGCCACTGCTGCTGGCTTATACAATGTCACTTCAGGCGCTTTGGCTGCCCTCATGGGCAGCAAGCTGGTCCTTCTTGATAGTGCTTCGGGATCATCCAAGTTTGATGCCCTATGCTCCCTTGACTTGGTGGCGTTGACTAGCACTTACAATTTCACCACCAAGATGAAGATTGACGCTGTGGCACTGCTGGATTCCTTTGAAGCATGGGCAGACAAGCAAGCCTCAAGTATGGACATGGCTCAGAGTGTCGATAAGTTGGGGCAGAACTTTGACAGCCTTTTGAAGGTCATGGACTCGCTTCACCAGGTGAGTAGACCCTCCTCACTTTGGTGCACCAGCAACTATTCTGTACCTGCAGTAGATCATTTACATTGTCACTCATCTGCAAAACAGCAAATCAGCAACTTAGCAGCATTGCAATGTTGCCTGGTGGTCGTCTTTGTGGCATCCTGCTGAGCAACACAGCCAACTCATCATATTCCTGCAGATCAAGCTGAAGAAGGCGGAGATGGACCTATTAATTGAGCAACTGCATGAGACACTGCATGTCCTAGCTGCGGAAAAGGTGCCAACCAACAAACTAGAAAAGAGACTGGAAGAAGCCTCCCACAAGTGGGATGACATCAAAAAGTTGCAACCACAAGTGAAGAGCAATGTAGAGCCCATCCAGGTATGTGTGTGACTTCACTCCTTGCAGGTCATTGCAGAGCCAGCATGGTATAGTGTTTCCTTGTCAATGTGCCATGACAGAGTGCGGCCTGCTCAACTGTTCATCACTATGTGCTCGGCTCATGTGTCCTGTAAGGAAGGAGTATTCTGTATTGCTGCTGTAGGTGACACAAGCTGATCGCATCCGTAAAGAGATTGAGGCTTTTACTGCCCGGGTTGCTCAGTTCAACTCAGCTTTCTACAGCCGGCAGATATACAAGTATCAGACTGGCACTCAGAACGCCTACACACTGCTTGATGCTGCTGCTGGGGAGATGGCAAAGCTCAAGAAAGAGTGTGTGCAGTTTGCTGAACTGGCAAGCATATTTGAGCTGACTGATGCCATGAGTCCTGTGACCACAGCATTGAAAGACTTACATGATGACATGGTCGCAATCAAAGATGTCTGGGACTGCACCGCCATGTGTGAGACACAGTTCCAGGTAACTACTCTGCACAGTGCTATCAGCTGCCTGTGTTCATACTGTTGTACATACTTGTGCAGGCAGGCATCTTCACGGACAAAACTGATCTGACACTGATGTGACTCAACGCCCTGTTAGTCTATAACATGTGAATGCACTCTTTGTCTGCTGTGCCTGTGCTGATCTTCAGACATGGCGTCAGACCTTGTGGACTGATATCAACACATCTGAAATGGAAGAGGGAGCCAAGCAGTTTGTCAAAGAAATCAAGGCACTACCAAAGAAGGTACGTATGACACAAGGTGCCCATCTTCAGGCTTGCGGGAGAACCTTTTCAGCAACAGACTGGGATGATAAATGAGATCCATGGGATGTGTGCAGTGCATATCACTGCGTAAGGGAGTTGAGGTGCTGAGAGTGGGCTTGTTGCTTCACTCATCTGTCAGACCTAGATTGTTGCTGTTGTATTGCTGATTGGTAGGTCCGTGACCATGAAGTTTTCAAGGGGTTGGATAACTTGGTGAAGAACTTCCTGGTGTCAGTGCCACTGGTAGCAGACTTGCGTAGCCCAGCCATGCGTGATAGGCACTGGAAGCAACTGATGGAGGCAACCAAGGTAGGCTTGTACTATGTTTCCTGACATGCCACATGAAATCTCTTCCTTTCCACATGTTGCCACATGGACTGGGACTTAAGCCTAGGCAACCCCCGTTGCGGTCGTCAAGGCCTCAAACTGCCTTCTTGTATGAGGCAGCTTGGGTGCACAGTGCATGCACTGCTGTGGCGCAACAGCTGCACGGTGAAAGCTGTATAAACCAGTCTGGTGTCTGTTATGGGCTATCCACAGGTAGTGATCAACATTGACAGCCCTTCCTTCAAGTTGGACGACCTTCTGGCCCTAGAACTGCACAAGTTTGAAGAAGAGGTTGGTGAGATTGTAGACAGGGCGCAGAAGGAAGAGAAGATGGAGAATGGCCTCACAAAGCTGGAGGATAGCTGGGCTCAGGTTGCCTTCCAGTTCCAGAAGCACAAAGAGACTGAGGTCTACATTGTGAAGATGGCAGAAGAAGATTTTGAGGTGAGCCGCATCTTGTTAAGTGTGCCTTGAGCTTGCATACACACAGCGTGTATTATACTTAATTAAGCAGCATGGGAGGTGCTTGTGACTGCATTCCGGTCATCTCACTTGCATGTTTGTCTTGTTGCTTGTACTGTCAGATGCTGGAGGATAACCAGGTTTTGGTGCAAGGCATGATGGCAAACCGCTACATGAACACCTTCAGAGATCAAGTGCTTAGCTGGAATAAGAAACTGATGGCAGTAGCTGACGTCGTAGCCATCATCAGTGAGATCCAGCGCACTTGGGCGTACCTTGAAAGCCTTTTTGTCGCCAGTGAGGAAGTGAAGAAAGAACTTCCAGAGGCGACAGTGCGCTTTGCCAAGATTGACACAGATGTCAAGAGTGTGCTTGCTGAATTCAGGCAGACACAGAATTGTGTAGCTTGCTGTAGCAAAGAAGGGTTGCTTAAGTTCCTGGAAAAGCAGCAAAGCGAGTTGGAAGTAAGTACAAAGCAGGCCCAGCCAATACAAGGTGGCATAGTGCGCAGTCTGATCTGCTGCATGTGCTATCTGCCTTTACCCTGCAGTGTCTGGAACCCTGCTGCTTGCCTCTTCTACACTGGCAGGTGGAAATCACTGCAGATTACTTGTTTGAAGCATGCAGCAGAGTAGCTGATGTATGCAGAAGTGATCAACCTCATATCCATTCTCAGGGAGTGACTGCCCTCCTGTTCAGGTTTGTGAGAAAGCACTGGCAGACTACATGGAGAGCAAGCGCCGTGCTTTCCCTCGCTTCTACTTTGTGTCGACAGCAGACCTGTTGGACATACTGTCAAATGGCAACAACCCTGTGAAGGTCATGCAGCATATGTCAAAGTGCTTCCAGGCTATTGATAAGCTGAAGCTGGACACCGACAGCCCAACACCTGGCCAACGCCCAAAGGGATGTGGGATGATCTCATGTGTGGGAGAAGAGTATGTGCCATTCAAGAAACCTTTGCCGCTGGAAGACAAGGTTAGCTCACAGATGCAAACAGAGCTGCTCACCAGCATCATGGCTTGGGCAATGTCATTCATGCACACGTAACCCTCTGCATGATGTGTGCTGTGCAGGTTGAGAATTACATGAATGACATTGTCTCCAAGATGAGGGGAGAACTGCGAACCATCTTGCGCGACAGTGTTTCAGATTACACCACCAAGCCACGTGATAAGTGGCTGTTTGATTGGCCAAGTCAAGTTATACTGGTTGTCAACCAAATATTCTGGTGCCAAGAAGTTGAGCAGGTGTGTGACTTTGACAGGGCCCTATGCAACGACAAGATGAATGTTGCATATTGAGGAATTGTGGTAGCATGGTCATGGCACATATGTACGTGTGTATTGAAGACAGTCACAAGCAGCTGCCTGTGGGCGTACATAGGCAGTGCGATGAGCATGTATAAGTGCAATGGTTTGTCTTGCAGGCGTTTCATGACATGGACAAAGGGGATAAGCGTGCCATGGCAGTGTACAATGAGCAGCAGGTCAAGCAGCTCACCCGGCTGATTGAAGTCACCAGAACCAACTTGACAAAGCCTGATCGACAAAAGGTCATGAACATGATCACTATTGATGCTCACAGTCGTGACATTGTGGGCAACATTGTTTCTGGTGGAGTGGAGAAGCCTGACTGTTTCCTTTGGATGTGCCAGCTACGCAGCTATTGGGATTCATCCATCAACGACTGCAGGATCAAGATATGCGATGCATCTTTCCCTTACGGCTATGAGTACCTCGGCAATGGGCCCCGCCTTGTCATCACACCATTGACGGACCGCATTTACATCACTGCCACACAGGCATGTTGGTTGTGCCTGGGGACAGCACCTGCAGGACCAGCAGGTACATGCACATAGCACCCTGCAGCCTGCAAAGAGGTCACATAAGCTGGCACCAATATGTGTTCTCAAGGCCAATCATGTAGCAGATCTGTGTCATGTAGTATTCAGTATGATACTGATGCCGACCGACAATATCTGTTGCAGACCATGCAGTGCACTCATGCTGAGATTCCTGTTGCAGGTACTGGTAAGACAGAAACCACCAAAGACCTGTCAGCTCAGCTGGGCAAGTCTGTCTATGTATTCAACTGCTCCCCTGAAATGGATTATCGTACGATGGGGGATATCTTCAAGGGCTTGGCAGCCAGCGGCAGTTGGGGTTGCTTTGATGAGTTCAATAGGCTGGTGCCGGAGGTGCTGTCTGTTTGCAGCGTGCAATACAAGTGTGTCACAGATGCACAGAAGCGCAAGTCCCTACTGCCTGGCAGGTATGGGACAAAGGAACCAGTACTACCTGTGCTTTTTGGGTGTTTTGGTGTCTTTTTCCCCTGATAACAAGCTCTGTGACATGTCATTGCATGCCACCGTACTCATAAGTTTGGTGTGCTGCCAGGGGCCTGGAATATATTGACAAGAGTGGGACCAAGCACTCCGCGGTGGAGAGGTGGACCTTTGTAGCGGCAGATGGTGTGGAGATGCCTCTAGAGGAGGGTACTTCTGCATTCATCACCATGAATCCCGGCTACATTGGTCGCGCAGAACTGCCAGAGTCGCTGAAGGCTCTGTTCAGACCAATCACAGTGGTGGTGCCAGACAGGCAACTGATCATGGAGAACATGCTGATGGCAGAGGTGACTTACCTGTGCAACCTGGGTGTCTAGGACTGCTGCTGATGGTTCCAGGAAACTATCAGCCTTGGTCAGAGTGAATGCGAATGATGGAAACCTCTAGTGGTGGCTGATCATGTGAGCCAGGGAGCTTCTGTTATTCAACATCTCTGAAGAGGTTTCACATACTGGCATGCTGCCTGCAGGGCTTTGTTGAGGCGAAGATGTTGGCAAAGAAGTTTGCCAGCCTGTACTTTTTGCTGGAAGACCTGCTGTCACCACAGAAGCACTATGACTGGGGCCTGCGTGCTATCAAATCAGTACTTGTGGTGGCAGGCAGTTTGTTGAGAGCGGAGGAGGGCCAAGTGGAGAGCCATGTGCTCTTCCGTGCTTTGCGTGACTTCAACGTTCCCAAGATACTGGCACAGGTTAGAGCTCATAATTTTACAGTGTGGCAGGCAACCTGTTTATTGTCTACCAGTGTCTCCTGTTACCAGGGTCTGCCTGCAACATCCTGTGAGTAGCTGCATCTTTGTTGATGTTGAGGCTGTTCTTGTGCTTGTTTGATCTACTACACTGCTGTACAGCCATCAATGAGGGTCAACACTTGACTATGCATTGTGCATTCAGGATATGGTGATCTTCATGGGCCTGCTCAATGACCTGTTCCCCGGCGTTGACCCACCTCGCAAGCGAGACGTGGATTTTGAGCGAGTGATATCAGAGGTGGCGGCAGATATGAAGCTGACAGTGGAGGCAGATTTTGTCCTCAGAGTGGTGCAACTGAGTGAGCGGCTGGCCATCCGTCACTGTGTCTTCCTTATGGGGCCGACGGGAAGTGGAAGGACAGAGGTGTACAAGGTGATATTTGGTGTACAGACGACTGTCAGGAGATTGACTTTCAACAGCGTGTATGTGCCAAGCATATATGTCACATTGATGTATGACATGTGTATTTTGGTACAACTCTCTCAAGCACGCGTACACACATATCTACATGTTTGATGCAGTTTGGGTCTGTTGCTGTTGTAACAGGTGCTTGCAAAGGCCATCAGCAAAGGGTGCTCAAATCCAATCAATGATTACCTGAAAATGACAAACCGTAAGAAGGTAGTCATACGTGACATCGACCCCAAGAGCATAAGCACACAAGAGTTGTATGGGTTTGTCAACATGGCAACCCGTGAGTGGAAGGTAGGTACATTTGTATGCCAGCGCCCTGCTTGTCAAGTAGCGGGACTGCACAGCTTGGTTAGCGAGGCACATGGATCACCTGAAGACAAACAGTCACAGGTATCATCGGTACTTTGGCGCTGTCTGCACTCAGTGGCACTTCACTCTGTTCACAGGATGGTCTGCTGTCATATAATATGCGCGAACTGGCCAACATCCCAGATGACAACCCTAAATGGATTCTACTCGATGGTGACCTTGATGCCAACTGGGTGGAATCGATGAACTCTGTTATGGATGACAGCAGGCTTCTCACTTTGCCCTCAAATGAGCGCATCAGGTTGCTGCCACACATGAAAATGATCTTTGAGATCAGGGACTTAAAGTATGCTACGCCAGCCACTGCTACTCGTGCTGGTATCCTGTACATTAGTGAGGGACGGCAATGGCACAATATGGTGCAAAGTTGGGTTGAGCGTGTTGTCAGGCCCTATGCAGAGAAGGCTAAGTGGAAGGTAAAGTCGGTCACACCAGATACACCTGTGTGTTGACACAGAACCAGACAGTAATGCAGAAGTTTTACTGCCCTGTGAGCAAGCCCTGTATCTCAGCCTGTGCATTTTTCTGCTCCTACTATGCTCCTGAGCAACTTAATGTGCCGCCAGCAGCAAACAACATGGGACAAAGTGGCAAGTCTGCTACCACCGTCACAGCACTACAGTCTGAGCCTGCACAAATCAACGCCCCTTATTCGTTTCTGATGATTTTCAGGATCCCAATCAACCAGTGAAGTGGTTGTCAGATATGTTTGACAAGTACCTGCCTGATACCATATTCGAGATGAAGAAGTCTTACAGGCACATAACACCACTCAGCACTATGAACTTCGTGAGTACGTTGACAAGCATACTTGAGGGTGTCTTGAAGCCAGATAACCTCAACAACAAGGCAGAGCAGCCATTGTTTGAGATGTTTTTTGTGTTTGCTGCCATCTGGGCATTTGGGGGTGCTCTTGTTGAGAAGGATGGCGTAGATTACAGGCGCAACTTCGACAAATGGTGGAAGCAAACGTGGACAACAGTGAAATT
>LWCB01006988.1:0-16359 GCA_001630525.1 Coelastrella sp. M60 | reverse complement strand
CGTACTTTGGCTCAGTGCAGCCCAGAGAAGGTCATCAGATGCTTGCATACCTTGCCTTGCTTGATTATAGCAGGAAGCTCTACATCTGTGCCTGATTGTATTCAACAGGTTCATGGCGCCTGATCACCTGCTGTTGGTGCATTGCAAGGTGTATAACCTTCTAGCTGCTTGCTCTGTTTGTGTCAGCTGTTCTATAAACTGCCAATGTCCTTGAATCCAGGTGCTCAAGGCCAGTGAAGGAGGTGAATTCATGCGTGCATTGGAAAATGCAGTACAGTTTGGTACTCCAGTGCTGCTGGAGGGTGTGGGGACCGAGCTGGATCCTGCACTTGAGCCGTTGCTGTTGAAGCAGGTTTTCAAAAGTGGTGGGGTCAGCTGTATCAGACTTGGGGATACTACGGTGGAGTACTCTCCTGATTTCAGGTGACTCTCCTGATTTCAGGGATGATGGCCGCTTCTGCGCTGTCTCCTATGTTTGCAGTCCTGTGTAAAGGAGCCTGAGACTTGCCGTCTTACTGGCCACCATGGCTGCAGTCGTAACGACTGCTCAATGACATTTGCTGCATGTTTGACTGCAGGTTGTACATGACCACCAAGCTGCGCAATCCACATTATCTGCCAGAAGTGTCAGTCAAGGTGAACCTGCTGAACTTTATGATCACCCAAGCAGGCTTAGCTGATCAGCTGCTTGGGGTAGTGGTTGCAGCTGAGAGACCAGATCTTGAGGAACAGAAGGCAGCTTTGGTGGTGGCGGGAGCAGGTGAAGAGACTTTGTTTTGCACTTGGCAGGATGACAGCTGAATCAGGCTATGTATTTTGGCTCCTGCGGGCTCATGCTGTTCCTCCTCTGCTGCCATCTTCCTGAATATTGCTGCTGCAAGTGTTTGCAGTTATCATCAGATATCTCCTTTGTGCTAGTGCATGTGATGCTAGCATCAGCACATTCACCACTTGCAACAGAAAGCTCTTTGCAACATGCTGCCACAGAGAACAAGCGGCAGCTGAAGGAGATTGAGGATCAGATCCTGGAGGTGCTGTCAAACAGCACAGGCAATATTCTGGAAGATGAGTCAGCTATTTCTGTCATTACCGAAGCCAAACGTCTGGGAAATGACATTGCTGCTAAGCAGAAGCAGGGAGAGCAGACAGAGGCTGACATTGATGCTGCCAGGGTGACATATGCTCCTTGTGGGGACTACTTGTCCACTTTGTTCTTCTGTGTGTCAGGTCAGTTCAAATCAATTTGGCACAGGCTAAAGGTGTTATGTAATGCAGTGATTTTGCGTCACCCGCTTGTGGTTCTCGCTTGCTGCTGTAACAGTTGGTCTCTGTGCACGGCTGACTGGGCTGAACGGGTGTGATGACTGTTGTCTTGCAGACCTTGCAGCAGTTGACCCCATGTATCAGTACAGCTTGCCTTGGTTCACAAAGCTGGTTCTCATCAGCTTGAACAAAGCAGCCAAATCAGACTCGGTGCCAGAACGCTTGGAGGCAATCCGCAGTCACTTCACTTCTAGCCTCTACAGAAATGTTTGCAGGTTAGCTGGGGAAGATAGATAGCTGCTGGGTTCACTCCCTTATGTTGCGTATACTCAGATATATGCGCATGATGCACTGTTGACCTCAACGCTGCTATGTCATTGTTGGAAGGTGATGGTAGCATCCTTTTGCTGCAGATCCCTCTTTGAGAAGGACAAGTTGCTGTTTGCTTTCTTGTTGGCCGGACGCATTCTGGCAGCCAAAGGGCAGCTTGATAGTGATGAGTGGATGTTCCTCTTGACTGGAGGTTTAGGTACGTGGTGCAGTTGGGGATAGTAAAAGTGTGCTCGTCAGCCAATCCTCAACCAACCCCTGCAGACCCCTTCAGAGGCATGCCTGTGGGTCCTGCATCTGTGGTAAATGATGACATGCTGTTTGCAATTATTCTCCCCTCCCGTCCATCGCCGCAGGTTCCATCAGGCCCCGTCCCAATCCTGCTTCATCCTGGCTATCAGAGAGCTCATGGCGCCAGCTGGTGCACTTGTCCTCCTTGCCTGCTTTTGCTGGCATCGATGACGCAATAGGAGCAGATCCAGCGGCCTGGCAGGCTGTGCAGGATGATGTCGAACCACACAGAGGAAAGTTACCAGGGCTGTATAGCATGATGGGAGACTTCAGGAAGATGTTGATTGTCAGGTAGGTGATGAACCACACAGAGCAGGTACAGGCAGGTTCTTGGATGGCTTGAACCCCAACCTGGGCTTGCAGGCCATAGTGCATACTAAAGTGGAACATGCATAACAGTTGTTAATGCAGCACAGGTGACGTGATAGCATCTAGGGCTCTGCCATCTTCTGCAGGTGCCTTCGCCCAGACAAAGTTGTCCCAGCCGTATCGGACTTTGTCAGCAGCACTCTAGGGCCGCAGTTTGCTGAGTCTAGTGCAGCGGACCTGGCATCATGCTATGCAGACAGCAGTGCTACAACACCACTGATATTTGTGTTGTCACCTGGTAGCGACCCAACAGCAGCCCTGTTACAGTTTGCAGGTGAGTCATTAGGTGTTCTGCTTTTCACATAGATGCCTGTTGATTCAGTCAGTCCATGTGTGTCAGGCAAGGTTTGTAACTGCATACATGGGTAGCAGCAATGAGTGTGCCAAGTAGTCTTGCCAAGTGTGGTCATAGCAGTGACACCTTGCTTCTTTTGCCTGCAGCGGAGAAGAATATGTCCTCGCGAGTCACTGCCATCTCATTGGGCCAAGGTCAGGGCCCCAAGGCTGCGGCACTCATTGCTGAGGCCCAGGTTTCAGGCTCGTGGGTCGTGCTGCAAAACTGCCACTTGGCACCCAGCTGGATGCCAGCACTTGACAGGATATGTGAAGACATGAATCCAGAGAACATCAATCCAGAGTTCAGGTAGGGTTTTGAGCCAGTGGACCAAGTGGAAACGCAGATGGATGAATGTCTTTTCGCTGTTGTGTCATGGAGCCACCTGCAATTTCAGGTCGATAGCTGGTTGCAGTTTTCTTTTGTAAACCGTGGGCATGATGCAGTCACGCCCCGAAATGATATTATAACAGCAAGCACAAACAAGCACATATATGCTGTATGATCACACCTTGCAGGCTGCATTTAACGCACAGTGTAGAATCTGCTGGACAGAAACATGTGCTCGATGTGTGCTTGCAGGTTGTGGATGACATCATTCCCAAGTGCCAAGTTCCCTGTCAGCATTCTCCAATCAGGGGTAAAGATCACCAATGAGCCCCCAGCAGGCATCAGGGCCAACATGAAACGAAGCTTTGGCATAGAGCCGTTGGCTAACAGTGCTTTCTATGAGGGCTGCTTGCAGCCTCAGCCATTCAAGAGGTTGCTGTTTGCGTTGACATTCTTCCATGCACTAGTACAAGAGAGAAGAAAGTATGGACCACTAGGCTGGAACATTCCATATGGTAAGGCGTGTAAAGGGACCTGGCAATGTAACATAACACATCACAGCCGGGCTCCTGGCAATGTAACAGAATGTATCACAGCCGTGCTGCATACAAAGTGCCCAACACAGCTGTATGGTATGCACTGCTTTGTAGTGCCTCATCCACACTATGAACTACGCCTGCTGCATTTGTTGTCTAAAACTGAAGTCCAGACAAGCTGCCTGCAAGTGAGTGAAGCATTGCTCCTGAACATGAAACTGGCAGTTTGGAGTATCCAAAACACTTTATGCATGGAATCAGTGTGCTTTGTGTCTGCCACAGGGTTTGATGATGGTGACCTCAAGATAAGTGCAATGCAGCTCAAGATGTTTTTGGATGAAGCTGCACCAGTCCTGCATACGGAAGCAGCAGCAGATGATGCAGCATCAACCAGCGCAGGTGTCACTGGTGGTATCACAGCAGTGCCGGGCATTGGCCCTGGCAGCAGCGTAGTACCGTTTGATGCGCTAAGGTACACAGCTGGTGAGTGCAACTATGGCGGAAGAGTAACAGATGACAAGGACCGTCTGTTGCTGTCAACACTCCTGGCCACTTGCTATTGTCCAGATCTGGTTAAACAGGGCTCCAAGTACAGCTTCACAGCGTCTGGTTTGTACCACGTGCCTGAAGATGGGCCCCGAGAGAACTGCCTGGCGTTGATAGACAGTCTGCCGGTCCAGCAAGCTCCAGAGGCATTCGGCTTGCACAGCAATGCAGCAATCACCAAAGACATCAACCAAACTGAGGTGATGCTGTCAAGCCTGCTAGCTATGTCTGGTGGCAGTGGAAGCAGCAGCGATGGTGCAGCAGCACAAGCAGCAGCAGTAGAGGGGCGAGTTGCAGCAGTGGTTAGTGAATGTCTACAGAAACTCCCGCAGCCATTTGACTTGGAGGCTGTTGGAGCAAAGTTCCCAGTTGCATACGGCCAGAGCTTGAACACAGTTCTGGTGCAGGAGATGGCACGTTATAACAGACTCTGCAACAGAATAACAGACAGCCTGAAGAATATTGCTGCTGCACTCAAAGGCCTGTTGGTAATGAGCAGTGAATTGGAGGCAGCATATAGAAGCATAAGTCTCAACCAGGTATGGCGGGTGTATGCAGTCCCTCAAGCTGCTGTACATGTGTGTGGTTCAAACATTGGCTGTTGCGCTTTTGTACCAGTCCGTGCCTTTGTGTTGTGTCTGTCGATGACCATTGTGCCAGTGGCCAGCTGAATGTTGCTCCAGCGCTCCCTCAATCTACATGCATGGGCGGACGTCGCTGCGAAGCTTCAAAATGTTAGATGCACCTTGTGCGAGGTTTGCTGCGTCATATTGATCATCTGAAAGTTGTTCAACAATTCCTGCAGGTCCCTGAGTTGTGGAAAAGTGTCAGTTACCCCTCACTACGACCTTTGGCCAGCTATCTCACTGATCTGTATCAACGCCTGGACATGCTGTCCTCATGGGCAACAGCAGGGCAGCCACCTGCTGTATTCTGGCTGCCTGGATTCTTCTTTGTGCAGAGCTTCTTAACTGCAGGTAGG
The DNA here is from genome assembly GCA_001630525.1 of Coelastrella sp. M60. Lineage (NCBI taxonomy): Eukaryota > Viridiplantae > Chlorophyta > Chlorophyceae > Sphaeropleales > Scenedesmaceae > Coelastrella > Coelastrella sp. M60. The sequence goes on along the minus strand of LWCB01006988.1, from coordinate 11,378 downwards.
GAGACAGACCTTCTACGCGTGGTACAATTTGCTTGCCAATCAGTGTGTGCCAATTAGTGCACACTTAAGCAATCATGTCCATTCCACTCTGTCCATGCGCAAACTTTGCAGTGATTGCAGCAATGGCTTGGACCGACCTTTCATGTCTGCTTTTTGTATCCCAACAGGTTTACAGAACTTTGCTCGTAAACATTCCATCCCTATCGACATGGTGGGCTATGACTTTGAGATGCTGGGTATGGAGGCAGCAAAGTACAGCAAAGTTCCACCGGCTGAAGGTCTATACATCCACGGGCTCCACCTTGAAGGTGCTGGTTGGGATCCAGCAGAACGGCAGTTGTGTGAGTCTCAGCCGAAAGTGCTATTTGTTTCCGCACCGGTGATGTGGTTCAGACCCAAGCTAGTGGATAGCTTTGCCAGCTATCAGCATTACAACTGCCCCATGTACCGGACTGCTGACAGGCGCGGTGTGCTAGCAACCACAGGGCACTCAACAAACTTTGTCATGTTTGTGAGGTTACCAAGCTGCCAGCTGCCGCAACATTGGGTCATGAGGGGGGTGGCATTACTGACGCAACTCAATGATTGAGCGTTGGCCGCTCAGTATGATTATGGGCATTGATTAATGGCCTTACAAGGCCATGCTTGCTTGGTGTGTGGACAAGTACAGCATGCTCAGGTGCAAGCAAGCTGCTGCACATGCTGTCATGACAATACGCTTATAAGGGCTGCCTTTATCTCTTTGAGAGCTTTTTGTAGCACACAGTGCATGCAGAAGCTGTCTGTTGCAGTGCAGGGTGTGACTCGCACATGCAGCTTGGTCACCAGCCTGACCACCGTAGTTGGGCGTCAGGCACTCCCCTCAAATAAAGCTTGTCCAGGTCTACAATTGCCAACCAGTTGTTTGTGATTGGCCAGTCAGCCCATCTGAACTTCAGCACACATTGAACGTGTGCTGATTTGCCATCTGAAACCTGATGCCAATGCTGCAGATGATCACTTGGAAGTCATACTGCATTCTGCATCCGCACGTGCAGCTGTGTCTCAGTCTCTGAGGTGATGTTACACAACCATTACTAGTGGTAGAATGCTCATCTTGGCTCAGCACGGCTCATTGCTGTAGCAAGGGCTGAATGTTGCTGGAATGACCCTGTTGATGCACGCATATTGTTCATTCGTGCACATGGCCCAGGCTTTCTGGCTTATTGAGTTTCAGGAGTGTCATGCTGAGTGACATACCCGGCTGCGATACAGTAATCAATGCTTTTTGGGCAGCCCTCGTGCCCACCCTATACCCGTACCACCCAGCGTACGCACCCTTGGACGCATCCCAGTAGCGCATTAGGTTTGGGGTAGTACTGACGTGTAAGCATTGAGCATCGCTACGCCCCTCAGCCCGGCTGATTAGGCTAATGATGGATGCTTTCAATCATACACTACGAGTTGCAGACAGCATGCGCAGGTCGACTCAAAGATCAAGGAACGTACAGAAGCAAGTGTGCCTGCAGCTGCCTGCTTCTCGGTGCAGCTATCCGCGTGATTTGTGGTAACGTCTCTCTATAACTTGTTGTCAAGAGGACGCATGTTGAAGAATGACCCAATACAATATCCAACTCGATTCCGGCTGGATCGAACCTTGGTGTCTGTCATCAGCAGCATGCCGCGCAGCAGCATCCGTAATGCATGACATGGCTCCCAGCTCTCGCCATTTGCAGGTCGAACATTGTTTCATGTCGCCCTTACATCTTGCACAAAGCTTAGCATTGCACAAGCCCGTCGTTTGTTTCGCCTATGCATCGACCGCTTCGAATAGAGCGATACTGAAGTACGACCAAGACTTAAGGAGTACCGCACTATAAGTATAGCGAGTTTCTTGTGGATGCCAAAAAGACAGACAGTGACTCAGTTCATCTCAATACAGTCGGTGCAAAGCTGAAAGGCACAACTGAGTCCTGGGACCTGGCCGAATGGCTTACAAAAGGTACTTGGCGCACACCGTGAGATAGAGAGCTCGTTAAGTATAGGTATGATGACGATACATGGCTGCTCCGTGTATTTCTGACGGCTTGTTGGCTCTGGGCGCTTCAGGGCGCGCGAGCTTTATGGCAAACGGAGATATCGAGAAGCACTGGCAGAAGCCCAGCTTGAAGCAAAGTCAGCAAAGAGGTATGACCTATAGACGGTTGGCACTCATAGAGCGGCTCGTCACAGGCCAAGGAAGTAGCAGCAGCCACCAGCTTGTGGCCACGCTCCTGTAGACGAGGTGTTGCAACCAATTGGTACACTCGCAGGACTTCATGTAGCAGCATTAATTATTGCACACCTCGTAGCAAACCCCTGCAGGCACTGGCACCCTTGTTGGTCGCAGCCTGTGAACACACCTGCTGTCTGATGTGCATACTCCACTGTGACTGGTTTGCATGCGACAGATCGCCTCCTCTGATCCGATGTCTGCCACATCAATCCGTGGGGTCAAAACTGGTCAGGACTTTGATCGTTCTAAGAACTGTACAAGGCCAGCTGCACATGCTTTCCACCAAACAGCATTGGTCTTTATTGCTGACAGGTTCTCCTCATCCTATAAGGATCTGCTAGATGAGATCTGCATGCACAGCGCAGCAACTGGTGATGTTATCGGGTTTGATGGCGCAGTACTGCAGGTAGGTGTTACTATATGACTTGTCAGGGCCAGGTCAATAGCGTAACACAACACTGGGTAAGAAAGCACCAACTGGTTACGACCCATAATCAGATTCAGGCTGCTGGGTTTTCTGCCTGGGAGACAGCATCATCAGGCTCCTGTCAGTGACAAACAGGCAGATAAGCTTACCTGTTATCATCTGCTTCTTGGTGATTGCTCAGGTTGTACCTGCTGACCCTGACACAGCGTGGTTGGGCGTTCCTGCCCAGCTGTCAGACAAGAAGGAGAACCCCTTCAGCACCATAGCTGAAGCACTGGATGCTGCTGCTGATGGTGATGTGATCCACCTGCTGCCTGGCACTCATGTGGTGTCTCAGGTAAGTTGACATGCAGTCACAGGGTTGGTGCGAGAAGCAAGGCACTGCTGTGGCAGGCAGTAGTGTAGCATGCTGCAGCAGCAGCAGCACACCTGGCTTGATGTGATTATGACCAACCCGGCACATGTTGCTGTTTCTGCTGTGCTTGACCTTCCGGTCCTTGCTGCTCTACATTTGGCTGAGAGGGGGATCCTGCTGCTTCTGATATCACAGGTATCTCTCAACGTCACCAAGCGGGTGATGCTGCAAGGTGTGGCAGCCAACGCCAAGCAGGTCGTTCTGGATCATAGAGCAAACCACCCAGCAATTGTCATCAGCAGGTGAGCTCAGCAGCATTGGACACAGGCCTGCAACTTCTGCCAGCACAGCAGCTGCCCTTGGCTTGTTTGAACTAGCGACACGGCAATGAGTAATCAAGCAGCACCTTCCTGCGGCAGAAGGGTTGCTGCAAAGTTCACAACATACAGAATCAGCTGTAGGAGTTTGCTGCAGCATAAACGTAACTGATTGAGCCAGTTGAGAAGGCTATTGCTGAGGAAGTGTGCTGTGCCAAGTAGGTCATTAGCTGAGACTGTTGCTGTTGCTTGTTTGCAGATCGTGCATTCTTAACAACTTTAGCATTGACATGGTTGGTTTCTGTGAGGCCGTATCAATTGTTGGAGCCAGCATCACTGTGAAGCCTGTGTTGCAAGGTCTGCATGTGATGTGCAGTGGCGACGATGGCTTCTCTGTGGCAGAGAAGTCACAACCCTTGATGCAGAGGTGCCAGATAGAGGTGAGGGAAATGTGACAACACACTGGCAGTTGTCCTTGTGGCAGCTGCTGGTCAGTTTTGAATATGCCTCTGTTCAACATGCAGTGAGAATCAGCCTTCAGAAGCTGTTGATGAGCCTTCAGCAGCAGCTGCTGTTGATGCAAAGCTTGCTGCGTCTCGAGTGATCGAACGCCACTGCTGCATTCTTATGTGCTAACCCGCCCTCCCCCCGCCCCGGGCTGATGCTCAGAGAGCTTGCAATACAATCTCAGACTACATGGCTGCAGAGGTTTATTGTGACGTTGCAGAACTGCAGGAATGCCAGCACAGAGGCGTTTGTACTTCCAATACCCAAGCTGTGTTTGCTGTTCATTGCGACTAAATCTGCAGGTGCGCAAGTGTGGCATTAAGCAGTATGATTCTTCAAGCCTCACATTGTGGCAGTGTAACATCACGGGGAGTCAGCATGGGTTGGTGGTGGCTGGTTCATCTCAGTGCTTCATGGAGGGTTGTCACATCAAGGCGTGCAGTGAAGACGGCATCATTGGACTAGAGAAGAGCTCTGTGCACTTAACGAGCAGCTGTGTCTCTGGCTGCAAAGGGCCTGGGATGGACCTCAGCAACAGAAGTAGCGCTCGACTAAAAGCCAGTGACATCAAAGGGTGTTGTGGAGGGCTGTGGCTCTGGAACCATGCCACCTGTGAGGTAAGTCACTCCTGGCAGATCCAACCTGTTGGAAGTCATTGAGCTGCATTCCTGATCCAGTAGTGGTAGTTGTCATAATGATTGTGAGCAGGCAACCATTGGCCTGACCTACCAGGTGTTGCCTGTGGAGATTGAAGGGCACTACTTGGCACAGTTCTGCTAAGGGTCGTTTCTCACTACTACTTTCAGGCAATCTCCAGCCACATAGATGGTGGAGGCAGTTATGCAGTTCTACTTGATGCTGCAGCCTACGCATGTGGCAGCAGCTGCACCATTGACGGCCCCTGCCACGATAGCTCTGAGCAGCCATTCCCAGATGACGTCAACCGGCGGGGAGCAGCAGCACAAAGCAGCGCCACCACACAACAGCAGTCTAGGGGAACTCAAAGCAAGTCAATTATCCAAGACAAGGCCTCAAGCGGCAGCAACAAGAGATGCTTCCGAAGCGACACACACAGGAGCAGCAAGGATACCAGCATCTCTCATAGCAGCAGCAACCACAGCACACATCAATCCCAGAAGGCCTCTGCCAGTCAAGCCACTGCTGATGCTACTCTTGTTGTTACCAAATCATCCGAGTCCAAGCCCCTCTACCGCATAAGGACTCCCCGGGCCACACCTGAACCCCAGTACAAGCACCCTCGCCGTGGCTCAACTACCAGTCAAGGTCAACACCGGTCACAGCCACAGCTGTGCTCTCATGAAGTTGTTGCCTCGCCCTTCAGCCCCCTCAGCTGCAGTGGCAGTTCCCTACACTCGTCAGATGATCTACTGGGACTCATATTTGGAGCATTGGACACCTCAGGGATCACTGGTGGCGGTGAGTGTGGTAAGAACGGTGAAGGAGCTGCAAAGTGTCCAAGCAATCATCAGGAGGTTGAGGAGGAGCTTGAAGAGTTCCATGATCCTCTGGTTAGCGACACGATGTTGGTGGCTGATGCTGCTGCAGCTGCTGCATTGTTTCCACCTGAGCAGGGGGCCTTTGCCTTTGAGCCTTCTTTGTGCTGAGGTGACTTGATAGATGTTGGGCAGCTGTGCTTGTGTGTGTGAGGAAGTGTCAATGTATTGGCCAGCTGGCATCACCATTGTGATCAGGAATCTGCTGGTCCTGATCCACTGTGGCAATCCAGACAGCAGTTATGTGGCCTGCCCCGGGCAATACCCTGCCAGTGAGAAAACAGTCTGTGCTCTGTTTTCCGGAGGCTGTCACAGCATACAGCTGATGTCATGCATTGGATTTATACGCAGTGTGCACACTGTGACTCTACGCTTTGCAGTCTGCAGGAGTGAACCCATGCTAGGGGTGTTGCTTTGCTGCAAAACTTGACCAGAGCTCTTTCAATAGCACAAGCTGGCAATGGAGCACGCCCAATATGCTTACAGGTCTGTACCTATAGGGCATACAGTGAAACCATCTTGCAATGCATGCACGCAAATGCTTACCTGTCATCCATGTGATCTGTTCCGCAGCCTTCGTGGCTGTTGTGATCGGTTTTGTTGCAGTGAATGTTTGTGTCATTTACTGTTGTGATCGACTATGGTTCTCTGCACTCATGGTGGGTAGGGGGACAGGTCTGGGCTGGTCCATAGGTGGGTTTCGTAGGTGACCTTGCCCTTGTCCCGTTTTGTTCTTTGGTTGACGTAGTTCTGCAAGGGATATTTGTGTGCAAAGCATTTTTGTTGCAGACACATGCGTGATATTGTGAGGCTTGCATGTAGCAGAACTGCGAGGTTCTGCAGAGGAGCAGCTTGAGGAGATCATGTTATGTACCATCAGTGATGTGATCCAGGCTGATCGTTAGCCAGAAACAAGAACATGGATGTATGCGGAGATCTCCTACTAAGTAAATGTGATTCGTGTATACAAACACATGTGTGGAGTGATGTGACCTTGTTCACACCCCGTTTGCTCCAGCAATAAGTATCTGTGAGCAATATCACGGTGCTAATTGGACACTATCTGGTGTCTTGGTAGATTGACACGATCAGCCACTGGTTGCACCTTGCAACAGTGCTGTTACAATTGCTAGCAGTACGCTGATAGACAGACGGTGCCATGGTTGTTGATACCTGCCTATGGGTGCTGTTGGCAGCCCCTGCTTTGTATGTCCCTTCCTACCAGCAGGTGTGATAGTACTGAACTTCTTTTGTTGTTGTTCTGGTCGTTGTCAGGGTGTTGTCAGGATGTTGTCACATGGTGATGTGCGTGGATGGGTGTTGTCCTGGTGTTGTCACATGGTGATGTGCGTGGATGGGTGTTGTCCTGGTGTTGTCGCATGGTGGTGTGCACAATTCAAACGAGTAAAGCTCAGCAGTGACCACCAGCAGTGGTAGAAGCATCAATTGTATACTATACCGGGTTGTTGACAGGAGTTTGCTTGATACTTGGGAAGGCTGCAATTCGAAGTGTGCATGCACACAACACGTGCAGAAGCTCTTAGTATGCATTTGGCCTTTGCTGGGCGGTGTGCTCTGAGCAGCACTGCCCTCGTGTCTTGTACACTACCCTGCAGTATCTATTTGTTGATGCACGGCAACAACAGCAGCAAGGATCCGTTTTCTTTTGTGGACACACGGCTGAGATGGGGTAGCAGCTCAACAACACACATCTGTTGCATTGTACTGCTGATATGTATGTGTCCATATATGTTCGTATATGGTGATTACCCCTTGGAAGATCAGCAGTGACAGGAAGTCTTGTCTGGACTGTGGATTTCATTAGCTGGACCTGCTAGGAGGAATCATGGTGTTTCTGTTATGCTGGCTGTGATCTCCCTGTGGCTAGCAGACAGCTTGAGTTGATCATACACGACCTTAACATAATCATGAGCACACTTTAGCTGCATTGCTGAGTGCCTAGCAGTACAACGTGTATCTTGAATGCAAAGCATGATGCTGAGTGAGCATGTACTACATGGATTATCCACCAACACTTGCCGGTTATTGAGCTTGTCAACCTTCTTACCAATTGTTGCAACACTGTGCACACTATTGGCGTGCACACGGTACTGTGTGCATGCCATTGGGTATCTTCTGTGTGCCAGCCAATCAGGCTGTTCACGATGATGTGCACATCCTAGCTGTGTGTGACAGTCACTGGGGTTGACGTATGTCAATCACATGATGCTCCACGTATATACGTATATATATGCATATGGCTGCTTACACTTACCTTGAGAACCTCCTGTTACTGAAGCAGCGGGGTCCTGTGCTAGCAGTCATTAACGCAGGCCTTCTCATGCGGGTTTGTGATCACAATTGTCACTCATGAGTGCTTCAGCAGATGCAGCAGTGTGCAAGGTCAACAGCTTTGTCCAGGAGGGTAACCTCATACCATGGCAGGCATGCACTGAGGCTGCGGACTTTCATTGTTTCAGCGGTGCTTAAGTATAGCATTAATTGTCGAGGCTTCTCTGCAAATGTGTATGTTTCTTTCATCATATCCTGCATCACGTGGCGGGTCCAACTTATGTTAGTGGGCCGCTGGTAGATCTTCCATGTGGACATGCAAGGCTGGCTCAGCACATCGTTGTATGGAAGTCAACACTGCAGGAGTGCAAGCCTTGTTGAACAAGCACAGATGCACACTGTGATTGATGCTGTTATCCAATGCTGTCTGTGTCAGCGACACAAGAATTCCGGCTCTTGTCATCATCATCTCTATCATTAACACAGTTCATGCTGCAGATGGCAGACATAATAGGTCATCAGAGATATGAATACTCCATGAGCCATAGCAGCAATGCCATGAGCTCCTTGTGAATCAATAGTGCCCATGTGTGGGGGCTTGGTGAAGAAGCACATAACCATGAGCACAACTACCTGCATCACTGTGCGAATGTGAAGTCCAGTGCCCTAGGTGTCAAGGGTCTGCGTTACAGGTTATGTTGTTGATGCAGCAGATCTCTGTGTGTTACAGCTGAGCTGTATGTATGCATGTACCTTTTGGCACCCCCACTGAGGGCATCAGGTATATGTGCAGACACTGCGGCATTTGCACAAGTCAACAGGTACGTTTCATTCATTTGTGCACATTTTTCTGGGCTTGTTGTCCTTGGTGACATCTGTCCGACCACTGGAAAAGGCTTCAATTGATCACCAACTTGTAATTAGGCTAAGAATATGTAATGGAGTTGGTCGCGCAAGCAGCAAGATGCCTGATACTGCTGAATACATGTAGAAGGTGGTTCAGAAGATGTACTGAGCAACAAGCAACGTTTGGCTCATCATGATGAGGTGCTTCTGCAAAAATTGCACTCTGGGACCCCAACTTGAAGTTGGGCGCCAGCCTGGAACTTCACATCCAGTGCACCATCTCCGACCAGTGGCTGGAAGACTTGCTTGCTGCTGTATCCTTGTACTACAGAGCTGTGAATAGTGATCATTGTAAGACTTGGTGTTGAAGCCATAGCTACTTCAAAGCACAGTCAGTCTAAGGCAATGACTAAGCTGTTGTTATGCTTTGTCTGCCTGATACACCACAACAGCTCAAGATACCCTGTGATGCTGATAACTGAGGTGCCAGCTGCCCCATATGTGTACACACTTCCATCAAGGACCTGGACAGTGACTTCACAACACCATGCCATATCTGGCGCAAGATTTTTTTGACTCTTGCTGCTGAAACAGAAGCTACATGCTAGCGTCCCATAAGAGGTTGCAAGTCAAATTCAAGCCTCAACAGGTTGCTTTCCAGCAGCAATGACTTGCTTATTAGCACAGTGTAGCCTAGCTACATGAAGCACAAAAGTGTGAGAATCGACCAGCACAGCAACCACCGTGTAGTAATTGACAAGGAAACTGGAATACCAACACCGTGAGTGGACACTTGCCAGCATGTATAAGCGTGTAAGCTCCACTACATGACTCCAACCCGCACAGCTGAGGACTATCCTTCCTAGTCGGAACATCTTTTTGACATGGCCACAGTTGATTGCATACACACCAACGAGCCATTGCGCAGAGCATGTTTGTAACCTCTACTCAGTGCCAGGCTAAAGTCATAGTCTGCATACTGCCCCAGTCACTCAATATGCACGTGAGCATGTACACTGGGTGCTCAACAGAATAGTATTCAGCTGACTGAGGGACCAAGAACACCGTTACAACCACAGCATCACCATGCCATCCAGAACACGACAGTCCATTAGTTGCATAGGTGCGAAGACATGTCAGCGTGACTCAGCGAGTGCCGATGTTCTGCTCACTAAGTACTGCCTGGCTGGTCCATCAGGAAAGCTGCCACATGGTCACTGTGATGCCTTGTGTTGGTCCAGGACGACCCAGCACATGTACTACGTGTGTTCAAGTTGAACCTGCATATTCTCGTTGTCTTGAAGCAATTCAGTTGGTCTATGCTAAAGCCGGACACTGGCATGAGCAGTTGCGTAGCCAAGGCAGCCGCTGATACTTTTCGATATGGACTCCTGCACTTCATCGGCTGCTGTCACCTGGTGTTCTACTAGCAGGGTCTCCAGCAGAGCTGCTGCTATCTGGGACATGCACATTTCTGAGTAGTCTGAAGGCAGGTCCATACTGCAGTCCTGATGCCGCCAGCTGCTGATACAGCTGCACTGTATCCCTGGGGACTGTTGCACTGGCACGTTGAGCATCCGTTGTCCTCTCTGCTTGTCGGCGTGCAACATTTTGAGCTCTGCTGAGCTCAATCTGCAATGAGTTATGGTGGTGTTGGCAACAGGATTCGGAAGTGCAGATGTTTAGACCACATCTTAGATCTATGTCGTCACATGTCAAGACAACAGTTCATACAGCTGCACACTGATGAGCGTCGCAGGTGCACCCGCAGCAGCATGCAGTGATAGTGTTGATGCCCAGCACGTGCTCGTTTGTGCACGATGTCACACAGCATAGCGAGCTCCGGCATACAAGTGGGTGGAATGCAACTCAAGCCTTGACCAACAACAGGAGTATACAGTCCTTTGCCAGTGCGACACTGGCAAAGGACTGTATACTCCTGTTGTTGGTTTAAAACAAGTCACTTCAAGTTCCCTCAATTCGGACCCCAACATACTCCGTAGCTTAGTGCTCAGGCTTGAGATGTGATATACAGCATAAATCACCTGATATGCCTGTCTTAGTAGAATTTGCATGGCTGCTATGTCACTTCCTAGCATTACAGCTCTCAACTGGGGGTCCTGCAACAGGTGGCAGGTGGACAACATACTCGACAGATATCAGTTGCTGTCCAGCAAGGTGGCTGAGTCAGTCCCCCTGCAGCCATATACTGCATACCACAGCATGAACCAGCAACAGTAATCAAAACATATCTGCTCTGTTGTGTACTAGGCTTCCATATGTATGTTTCTTCACGGTCTGTATCTGTGATTGCATCAAGCGTCACCCACCTGCTCCAACTGCGCCATCTTTTCGGCATCTTGCTTGAGGGCCTGCTGAAAGGCCTGCGGGTCCTTAGCGCTGCCGTCAGCAGCGAGTGCATATGGTCCATCCATCCACTAGCAGTGCAGAGAAGCAGCTGACTCGCTACCGCTTTCTCGGTCCAGGCAAGGCCAACCGCTAAATCACGCTGGCACTGTCGTACTAGTCTCTGTAATGTCCTGAAACGTTTCCGTGGTACATCTGCAAGAGGTATTCAACGTACAGCTGGGTTATCTAGTAAACACACGGCAGGTAAGTACGCACTTGATTTGATCCCTCCGAGGCTGGCAACCAGGTTTGGCGCAAATACGAGGTCGTCGCCAGCTAGTCTATAATCCCTGGTAGCAACCCACATGCCAGGTTAACATCTCTATCAGAAACTCTGTACGTGTGTATTGGCTTGGCGGACGCCGGAAGATGACGGAGGATACTGCTACAGTCGTAGCTGCGCTGCAAGCAGCCACAGCAGGGGATGATACCAACGCGCTGGCAGATGCAATCATCA
>LWCB01006984.1:0-18055 GCA_001630525.1 Coelastrella sp. M60 | reverse complement strand
CAGGCAGGAGGCCGTTGCAGGACAATCTTGGCACCTTGCGAAAAGGAATAACTGTATATGACTGCCAGTGATCATGGACAAACTGTCCTTACTGAGTATTGTGTTATTGTTATTGGTGCTGTCACAGCACCCAGATTTCTTTACATTTGAACAGTGGATTGAATCAAAGTCTGTGCATGGCAACATTGGATATAACATTGATGTTGTTTAGTAGCTACTGGTGTACTGTGTATGCAAGAGGGCTGCTATAGTCTGCATGGATGCTCCATTGACACATTGCTGCCTTCTTTCCTTTATCTACTTATAAGCAAACTGTTGGTATGTGCCTGTGCGGCCCATCTTGGTCCTGCACTGATTGCTTACATAATAGTTATTGGCAATGATATGGTAAAGGCATTGCAGGCGCCGCCTGTTGTAGCCTGGCTACTACAGTTCAATACGCTAATCGAACTGAGCTTAGGCTTATAATAGGGTTGTGTGAAGAGTTTGGTTTGTGCAAAGCTTCAAACATTTGCCTTTGGCAATGCAAGTGTTGGATGTGATCACACGATGCCAGATCATTCGAGATCATCTCATTGTATCTTGAGGCGCGGGGCCTCTAGAAGCAACGGCCCGTAAGCATAGCGTTCCCTAGAGGTCATGTCATCAGGCTTTGACACAATCCGATCAGGAGTTCTGCATGTGCCACTGGTTCTGCTTCGCCATGTTGATGCTTTCACCATGCCTAGCAACGTGTTTATGACTTTGAGAGTGTATTGGGGCTCCTAGTCTGGATTGGCCTATGATCAGCAATGCCGCATTGGCACCGGTGCCAATGGTACCATAATGCACGCCCAAGTTTGCCTAGCCCGGGAATCACTGCCCAAGGGCCGTATGGCCGGAGTGGGTTCAATTGTTTGTTTGTTTGTTTGTAGCCCGGGCATTGACATCTGCTCCATGATCAACACGCACTGCTATGTAGCATCTACCCCGGGTCAAGGGCTGCTTTGGTAGTAAGGCCCTTGGGATCCAGACCCTAGGCCACCAGGGCAGCCATGTCACCTGGCACTACCACACCCCTCTAGACGGGGTAGTGGAGCCTTCAACGTCACCATCACCAACTGAGTTTCACAACACGCTCACTTAGTGTCAGACAGAGCATGCGCTGCGCAGCGCAAAGCACACACACACTACTCTACTGAACCCTACGCAGCTGGTGCACATGTGCACCAGGCATGCTTGGCCACACACTCACTCAAAACCATACATCCCTCTCATAGCGTCCACCTGCAGCCAACTGATCCAAATACTTTCGAGCAGTCTCATTTGTTCCACTCTGTTGATGCTGCTCTATGACCTCCAACAGTGCAGCCTCAACTGCACCTGCCATACTGCCAGCATCACCACAAACATAAAAGTGACCACCAGACTCCAATAACTCCCACACCACATCAGCAGCCTCCCTGAGTCGTTGCTGCACATACACCTTCTTGCTGGTCTCCCTTGAGAAGGCCGTATGCAGGGTGATGACGCCATTGTCATGCCACTGCTGAAGCTGCTGGCCATACAAGAAGTCTTGATCGCGGCGCCTACACCCGAAGAACAGATGCATGGGTCCTGGAGCTGCAGGGTTGCCCTCATCCCTCTGTTGTTGCTGTTGCAGTAGCCGCTGCAGTATGAATGCCCTGAAGGGGGCCAGTCCAGTACCAGGTCCAACCATGATGATGGGTTTTGATGGATCAGCTGGTAGCCTGAAGTCTGGGTTCTTGGAAATGAATATGGGAAGGTGCATTCCAGGTTCCAACCGCTCACCAACCTGTGTTACATGACGTCACAACAGACACGTCAGTGGTTGATTGTTGAGGCAGCAGAAACTCCAGAAGCGTTGTGCAGCTGATGACCATGTGACTGCCATACATCTTGTATCAAGAGTGTGAGGGATCATCTAGAAGTGAAGTAGCATTTAGGCAAGATGAGCAACTGTATGGTATCACTCAGAAACACAGCAATGGTTGTGCCCATGATGCTGTCCACTGCAGGTCTATCCTGTCTCACTCTCACTCCCCCCAGATCACATGCCACTTTCCACCCAAGGTCCCATTCAGAGTTTTTTATGAGCCTCACCTGTGTTGAGCAAACTCCCTGCCTTGCCTTGCCCAATGACTCATATCTCACCACAGCAATCGTGGCCTGCACCCCGCTGTTGACAGGGTTATGCTCTAGTGGGGACGAGGAGATGGAGTACAGACGTGGTTGTAGCGGCCTCAAAACAGACACCAACTGCAGCACACGACAGCAATAATTCATCGCAATGATGCAGGGTAAGGCACATGTAAACTTCCTAGCAATCCCCAGCTCCATGCTGGCATGCTGTGCATGTGGCGATTGAACGAACCTTACAGAACAGAAGCTACACTTGAGTACACATCCTATGATAGTGGTCAACATCTCTGGATGCAGCAATTGTTTTTGCCTGATGGATCAAGAATGTCACACTATGTACACTCTCCGACTCACCTGATCAAGTGATACTGCTGCTGCTGGGAAGTCTTGCAGAATGTCAGTCACATGTCTAGCTGCCAGGTAGGGCTCAAGTACACTGTTGTCAGCCAAAATGGCTTGAATGCGAGCCACAGCAGCAGACAACTGTGCAGACTGCTTATCAGGACCACTGCTGCTGCTATCATGTGCTGCTACTGTGTCCGAGACTACTGCACCATCAAACCCAGTGATGGCAGCATCTGCTCTTATATCTATGGACACCCTGCCGCCTGGCTTGATGCCCTTCTGTTGCTGCATCTGCTGCAGCATCACCTGCAGCAGCTGTTGAGCTTTGGGTGTCTTGATGTCATAGCAGACACTTAGTGCATGTCGCAAACTGATTGTATTGTCACTGCTGCTAACTGCTGCTTCTGGGCTGTGTGTTGGGTCCTCTGTATAATGCCAGGAGGGTCTCTGGACCCTTTCATCACCAGAAGCCCCTAGCTGCTGTATCAGATCATCCACAACCTGCAGCGCAAAGTGCAGCAACAAGCTATTTGATAATCACATTCAATAACATTGACAAAAGCTGACCGCGCGATGTCCGTCATACATCCTTGATGCAGTTGTGTCCGCATGTGCATTGCATATGTGGTAGTACTTCGTGTGAAGTCATGTATCAGCATGCACTTGAAGCTGTGCAGAGGCATCAGAACATCAAACGCAGGCAACAACTGCAACGCATCAATCAACATAACACAGGCAGAGCGCTACTGTTCAGAGGAGATGGGTGCGATTGAGCTGATCACCTGTGGTGGGTTTGTTGGCCATATCCCCAGAGCATCTCCAGGCAGGTAGCTCAGACCACCTGCCTCAACTGCTTCAGAACTCAACTCCAACTCCAGCCTGATAGTATCTTTGTCATCAGGAGTCGACAGCACACATAGGCCCTCAACAGCAACAACACGAGCATAGTAGGGCTTGCTCTTGCTGTACTTCTTGGTACTGTTGCTATTCTGTGTGGTTGCGGGATCACCGCCTGCTGCTGCTGGGACACCACCCAAGTCGGCGAATGTTTTGAGGTTAGATATGCTGGTCAAACCAGATACTACTCCAGCAATCCATGCATCAACCTTGACCCAGTCCTCTTTATCAACATCAACACGAGGGAGCAGCTGCAGAGCGCCTGCTGATGCCAAAGCAGCATCAACTTGTTTGCCGCAGCGGCAGAAGTGAGTGTAGGTTGTGTCACCCAGTGCGCAGACGGAGTAGTGGAGCTCTGGCAGGGGTCCTGCCTTGCCTGCAAAGAGCCACTCGCAGAAATCACGGGACTCACTAGGGGGCACTCCGTCACCCTGCAAGGGAATGCAGGAAGGATGCAGGGCAACATGTAGTGGGTGCCAAGGCAACACAGCTAGTTGACAGATTCTAGAGGTTGATTCAGTATGAAACCTAGTGTAGTATCAAATGAAGTATGTGAGCTTACAGGAGGCACTAATAAGGCAAGCACTACCAGCAAATCACAGTCACAGCAAAGCTGATTACGCTGGACATCTGGTCTAGGAGAAACTGACCACGGAATGGTGGTACTATCCTGCAGGTTGTGATTGCAATAGGAGGAGCTGGTTCGGAAGCGTGCACGCATGTGCAGGTCAGAGCAGCTGCAAGCAAGGGATGCAGCTGATAGCTTCCACTTACCTGCGTAGAGAAAATCATGAACGCTGCCTGCTGTTGGGCTAGGTCATAGCCACTTGCATGGTCAGCAGAGTTGACCAGGCAGGGCCTGCAGGGCAGGGGGCACAGAACTCTTCTTCTGTGTAGTTGCAGGGCAACATCAGCAGAGGTAGTTCATGCACGTGGTGCACATCTATGCAGTTCAGTACTGACTGCAGCGTACTGGGGAAACACACTGCAAGACCTTGACGAATGGTAGTGTTATTCAGGCTGCTGCGTGTGTTCTATTTATACAGCTGGCAGTGCATGTAATGAGCTTGCACTGCTTGAAGCTACATTCTCAAGTTTGGACTTTGTGCATGTAATTCAGCTGTAGACACCTTGCTGATGATGATCAATGCAGCTAGCATCTGGCTTGCATCCAGCAAGTGCTGGCTACTCACCAGCATTTGCCAGTGTCCTTCAGTTGCTGGCATAACTTCTCAGCAATTTCCCGTGCGAATCCGTACTCAGTGCCATACAAGACCACCACAGGGACGGCATCTTCAGGTATCTGGTCAGCAGAGTGTTCAGAGGCGGCATCCTGCGGTGTTGTTGGTTGGGCGCCGGTGGTGCGGTCCTTCAAAAAGCTGGCAAAGTCTGTGCTGCAAGGCTCCTCAGGTTGAACGTGCAAAAAAGCTGCAAATGAAGTTGCTGCATGCTTGGTGGGTTTATCAACGGCTACAGGGGCTTTCAGAAAAGAATCAAAATCAGTACTGGCCTGATTGCTTTTGGTTGCGCTCTTCTTCAGCCACAAGAAGGCAGCAACACCAGCGGTGCCGTACAAAACATAACGTAAGTAACCAGACTCCATGTGTTTTTATCACAAAGCGGATCCGCCTTACGCTATTGGCGCTGATCAGTGTCAGCCTGGGAGCCCCCTCCTGTTCGCAATGGGGGCTCACGATAACCCTGAAGTTTCACGGCAACCGATGACAATTGAATGGGGGCCCCAGAATGTACAGTAGTGTCTGAAACAGCTAACACCAGCTGTCACTCGCGCCAGTAACCCAATGATGCAGAGAATAAAGGAAGGGTGTAATGAACGATAATATCATATTATTACGTGAATTGTCAGCCTGCGTATGTCCTGAGCACAGGAGGAAAGGAATTGGGTACCAGGCTGGGCACCTGCGGGACCGATGACCCCCGCATGGCAGATAAAACCGTTTCTTGCGTCTGTGAACTGTATACATCGGCATGTTGCACTATATGCAGCTGCAACCAGCTTGAAGCCACAAGGTGCAAGCCTTGCTATTGAGTAGCTGCTGTGCAGCAGCAAGTGCAGTCATGTCGAAACCCAACATGGCTCGGATCTCCAAGGAGGCCGCTCGTATCATGGGGCCTGCTTTTTTGGTGTCGGTGAGTAGCGCATGCACCCTGCTGTGCCTCCCATCTTGGGAGACTGCAGTCTGGTATGCCATCATGTTGAATGCATCAGCCGAGGTACACCTACTACACCTTGACCACATGCTGAGATATGAGCCGCACTTCAAGATTATTATACTGTTGTGATTCATGTTGCCTCAGCTTCGACCCAGCTGTCGTCACATGTCCGCAGGTTGCCTACATGGATCCTGGCAATTGGGCTACAGCCATCGAAGCTGGATCACGCTTTGGCTATCAGCTTGTGAGCGGCATAGTAGCTCACAACATCATCTGATTTGACTCAGATATGTGATGAAAACTGCATTGTTGTTACATTCACCATCGTGGACGTGTCCAGCAGATCAGCAATGTCTGGCTGAGTTGGCAGGAGCCCTTCCAATGCGTCAGCAGATCACTGTGAATGCTTCCAACCTTGGGTTAAAGTTGTAGCCTGTATCCACCTGGCTCTGTGCTGCAATGTAGGTGTGGGTGGTAGTCTTATCCAACTTGATTGCCATTCTGCTGCAAACATTGGCAGCCAGGTTGGGACTGGTGACCGGCAAGCATCTGGCTCAGGTATGTGGAGGGCTCAGTGGGCTAAGCAGTAACTCTGCTTATATAGGAGTGCTACAACATCTAATGGCGTAGTACAACTCTTGTTCCACATTACCGTTCGATGCTGCGGATGCATACTGCATAGCTGTCAACAAGGCAGATCTCCTGATCTGTTTGTCAACCACTCTCCCTCATCTTGTGACCAGCACCCTGCTGCTGCACGCTTCTCTCTAGGTGTGTCGAGAGGCATACCCTCCCATCATTTGTCACCTTTTGTGGGTGTTATGTGAGATCAGCATTGTGGCCTTGGACCTCACCATGGTGCTGGGTGAGTGGAAAGGCCATCAATATGTAACAGCTGCAGTTGGATGTTGGGCTGTGCAGCAAGAGGGCATTGCAGCAGCACCATCGGTCAGTGCCTGCAATTCATACTGCATGTTTAGCCATGTATTGTACAAGCAATTGCAGGATGTGTTCATGCTAGTTGCTGGAATGAAGCATGACCATGTAATTGCTGTTGTGTATTGCTGCACAGTTAGCTAGGTTGCAAGTCCTCTTCTGTTAATGTGGGACAATATGATGAGTATGCCGGCTGGGTGAACATCTCAACCAGCAGCCCTAACATGCTGCCTCGCTATGTTTTGATGGGTTGCTGCTGTTTTGACATCCTTTGGATTGTGACAGGTACTGCCATTGGCTTGAACCTGCTGTTGGGATGGCCCATGTTGCCCTGCATATTGCTCACTGGCTTGGATGCTCTGCTATTGCTGCTATTAGTGCCACGGTGAGTGCACTGTCAACATATATGAGTTATGACACAGTGCCACCTTGTGCTCTACTTTGCGTGTACAGCAAACAACTGTCAGTGGATATTGTCTTGATGCTAGCTGGGGATATGCACTTGATCAATCAAACACAACTTCAATGACATTTGCTGATGCTCTACTATGTGCAGACTACCATGCACGTGAACTTTCATTTACCCCCCCCCCCCTCCCTCGCACTTATGTGATGCATGTGTTCTGCTGCTCCAGGCAAGGAGTTCGTACCTCAGAGCAGTTAACGGTTGGTCTTCTGGTGATGGTGGTGGGCTGCTTTCTCGTTGACCTGCTGCTCAGTAAGCCGCCAGTCACAGCTGTGGTTGGAGGGCTGGTGCCAAAGATGCAACGGGAGAGTGTGTACGCAGCTGTGTGTCTGCTGGGGGCTAATGTGATGCCGCACAACTTCTACCTGGTGGGTGTCCATGGCAGGAGTCTGGGTTGCATGGAGGCCAACCAGAGTTGCCTTGTTTTCTTCCTTGTTAACAAGCATTAAGTACATGACGATGTAGTGTGACCAAATTTCCAACACCCGGTATCGGCCGCTGAATCTGGGGGCCAACTTTGAATCGAGTTCTGGTTGCCGAACAGGATCTGCAATTGTAGAGAACGTAGCCTGTGCATATTGCATTGCAGTGCTTGGCAACCATTTCTGAATCATCAAAGGCATCTTGATTGGAACTTTCCTTGAATGTTACTCAATTCTTCCATGCTTGATGTGCGTGCCATCGGCTCTTTGCTGTTTGCTGTGGATTTTCTTTCTGCTGACCGGCGTTGACCGCTCACGTTGTGTACTGCTTTGGTGGTCACCTGCAGCACAGTGCCCTTGTCGCTGGTCAAGCCCGTGGAGCAGCATCTCGCAGCCTACGTCAGCTGTGTCTCTACAACTTCATCGACATTGCTGCTGCCTTGGGACTTGCCCTCGTGGTGAATGTCGCAGTATTGCTAGTAGCGGCGGCGACTTTTCACCAAGCTGGCATCGTCGTCGAGACACTGCAGGATGCTCATGACCTGATGGAGAAGATTTTGAGCAGTAGTGTTGCGCCAGCTGCGTTTGGGATGGCGTTGTTGTGCGCGGGGCAGCTGAGCACTTTTACCGGAACGATCGCAGGTAAGAAGCAAGGTGCACGTCAGATCATCAACGGCTACAAATCTTGGCATGAATGATCAGTGAGTAGCTCTCAGATGTTGCAAAAGGGGTATCATGACATGCTGTGGTCAAACAAGTATAGAGTGGCTTCCTCCTGCAGGTCAAGTCGTGCTTCGTGGGTTCCTGAATGTGCGCATTAGCACCTTGTTGAGAAGAATCTCCACCAGAAGTGCAGCTGTACTGCCTGCAGCACTGCTGCAATACCTCTGGGGTGACAAGGCAACATACAGGTATGTTACACATGCAGCTGCCCAGCTTCTACTGCATAACCAACTTTGAGGCTGTTGCCATACTAAGCGCCTGCACCTGTTACTGCTTGTGTTACTGCTATGTGCTGTCTATGCTCTGGTCCTGACCTTCTTACACAACAGGTTATGTAACAGGTACCTTCTTGTTGCCCAAGTTGTTCTGGCGCTTCAACTCCCCTTCACTCTTGTCCCCCTGATCAAAGCCACCAGCAGCAGCAGGTTGATGGGACCTCACAAGAACAGTAGACTCACTGCTGCTGCTGCCTGGGCAGCAAGTGGACTTGTATTCGTGGCAAATCTGATGCTGTTTGTGTCAGAACTGTGGCCAGGAGCGGCATTTGTACCACATGTTATACGAGGAGGTATGACACACCGCTGCACAGTACATCTCATCTATGTTTTAATTGAGCTCCTTCCAACTTTGCGCACTCAGTGTGTCTTTCTGTTGCTGGGCATCTGGGGAATCTGACATATATATCACCAAAGCAGCTTGTATCTGTATATCAAAGGAAGATTGCTAGAAGCATGGAATGATATTGCGCACAACGAGTCCTGTCATCTTTTCTCATTTCTAATTCATATCTGTATGATCATTTTTCTGTATGTATTTTGTTGCTGTAGCTCCCGACTCACCACTGCATCAGTATCTCGACAACATAGCTGGCCTGGCCTGGGCTCGCCCTGGTCAGTTTCTGTTAGTTATCGGGTTGTTGACAGCAGCAGCAGCACTGATGGCGCTGCAGCTATGGGTTGTTATAACACCCTTATCTGACAAAGTAACAGAGAACACACCACTGCTGATGAGACGATCTGAGAGTGCAAATGATGATGATTATACTCGGCTGTATGACAAGAGAGTAGCAGCAGCTGTGAGTGTGCAAGGAAACTCCAGGGGTAGTACTGCTGCTGTCAAAGGTGGCATCCAGGATGGTGGATATGTGGTTACACAGAAGCCACATGTAATTCAGCAAACCTCAGACTTCTGCAGCAGTCAACCAATGCCATATTTTGATAGTGCAGCAGCAGACACGCCAGCTTTACATGACAGCAGCAGCAGCAGCAGCAGGCGTGTTGTTGTTGGTTGGGATGTTCCAGGTGTGAGAGAATGGCTGATGGGAGTACAACCAGCAGCAGAGTTGGAACTGGGTGCTGTAATGACAGCAGCAGCAGCAGTAGCTGTACCGCCACCACCAGCAGCAGCAGTCGGCAGCAGTGGTACGCGGTTGCACACCCAATTTCCTGAAGAGATCACGGTAAGCAGTTGCATTGCAGCTCATCACTCACTGCGGCAAGTGACTGCCAAACATCTGTGTTCATCCCTCAGCTGAGTGTTCTCAGTCAGCATGTGATTGAAAACCGTTACAGGATATCATTGATGCTGCTTCAGATTCTACTGTGTTACTCAGAGAGTCGACCCATTTCTGGACCAAAAGCACAGCAGCACAGCAAAAGGAGGTGCTGTGATGTGTCATAACATAGCACCGCATAGCATATAACGTGGTGGTTACGGCGATATGGTGTTATTGCTGTGTTACTGCTGTTATATGTAACAGGCTGGCTGGTCTTCTGATGTGGAGCTGTCAGCACGACACAGACTGCTGCCAGCAGCAACAGCAGCAGCGCAGTTGTCTCTGCCTAAATGTGAAGATCATAGTGCAACACACAACAAAGCCCAACATCATGATCCAATACTAGAGCACCAGCAACCACCTGAGCAACAGCAGCAACAGCAGCAGCAGATGGCGATGCCTGAGCAGCCTGGGATTCAGTCTGTTGCATTACACTGGCAGGAGCCGCAGCGGCAACTGCAGCAGCAGCAGGAGGACGATCCCAAGAACACTGCTTTGTCTCCCAGACAGCAGCAGCAACAGCACCACCAGCAGCAGCTAGTGCCTTTGGATGACTGGGACTCTGTTGATGTAGATAGCTTCACAGTTCCCAGTGCTGCTGCTGCTGCTGCCCCTTCATCTCCCACTGCTGCCAGTGACTCATCAACTGCCAACATCACTATGTGGGCAGCAGACAGAGAGGCTTGGATGGTGAGGGTCTTTCTAGTCATTAGTGCTTCCCTGCAATCAAACCTCAACATGAAGTATTAAGAGTACAGGCACCACCACCTTGTGTATCGCCCAGAGGAACTTCTGCCTTCTGCAGCACTTTCTTGGCCATATGTGCGGTGGTGGCGCATATACCTTTGTCGTTAGTGACACTGGTGGATATCTTGAATTGTAATGTGCTGGATGTTATTTGGCGTCTGACAAACAGTGTACAGCCTCAAGGGGCACATACAGTGATTGTCTTCAGGGCTTGTATGTCATGTCCCAAACTTGGTGTGCTGCAGGAGGCAACAATGAATTGTCACAACCAATTCTCAACATAGTTGGTTATGCAGTCTTGAATACGTGTGTCAAATGTATGTCTTGGCTGATTGTGTGAGTGCATCAAGAGTTTGATGTTGTGATGTACCTGTCTGATACTGCACAGGAGCCCTGGCCTGATGAACCCTCACCCCAAAGGGTGCAACTGCCACTGCTGCCACCATCACCACCTCCAGCAGCAGCAGCAGCAGCAGCACAGGATGCTAGATCGCCTATCTCCAGACTCAGCAGTGACACCAGCAGCATCAGCACAACATTCACAGCAACAGCAGCAATGTCCAGCAGCAGCTCAGTACACAGCATAGCCAAGAGTGCTGCTAGCGGTGTTACTGCTGCTGGCAGCAGCGGCATGTCCAAGTCTGGCAGAAGAGCATTTGCTTCTGCATTAGACAGCTTCTGGTCTGTGTATCTCGATTCACATGGAAACTGGATCAGCAGCAGCAGTAATTCCACTGCTGCTGCTGCTGGGGTTCTGGGAAGCCCCAGATATGGCAGCTATCAGCAGCAGCAGCAGCAAGGTGGTCAGAAGAAACGACAACAGCAGCACCATACATCTCACCAGCAGCAGCAGCCCTGTACTACTGTCGTTGCTGTCTGCTGTAGGTGTGGCAGCAGCAGCAGCAGCACCAGCTGGTGTAGTAGTTGCAGCTCAGCGCTGCTGCATCATATGCAGGAGTGTTTCTCACAGTTGATGACAATTCAAGGAGCCAATGAGTTGGTAGCACCTGCTTGTCTCATGACTGTGCAACAGCAGCAGCAGCAGCAGCAGCAGCAGCAGCAGCATGAGGCATCACCTTCAAAGCACAGTAATGCAACCATCAGCAGCCACAATGCAAGCTGCATGTCAAATGGTGAACACACTCAGGCTGCTGTCAGGGATGTACACGCTGCTGCTGCTGCTGCTGCTGTGGAAGGGGATGGCACTGAGGTGACTTCCAACACCGCTGCTGCCGCAGTGTTGCTGCTGCAGGATGCAGCTAGTCGCTTTCCTCACAAACTGAAGCAGCAGCTGAGCCAGATTCTGCCTGCTGCATTAGCAGGCGTTCTAGCTCACTTGCAGAATGATGCCAGCAGCAGCAGCAGCAGTAGTCAGCACTGCAGCAGCTTCGCGGCAGTCAATGTGTCAGTGTTGCTGTGGTCATGGGGTATATTGTGCATTGTTCAGCTGCTGCTGCTAGCTCAGGTTGAAGTCCGTCCTGAGTTGTGGGGCAAGTACGCCTCTGTGCTCAACAAGCTGCAAGGACTGCTGCCAGCAGCAGTACAGCAGCAGCAGCAGCAGTCCTGGAGAGGTCCTTTCAGCAGCAGCAGCAGCAGCAGCAGCAGCAGCAGTGATCCCTGGTTGCTGTTTCTGGACAACAGCAGTGATTGTGATGAGCTCAGATTGCTGCTGCTCCACCTGCTGAGTCAGCTTGAAGCAGTAGTGACAGGAAGGAAAGCTGCTGCTGGTGCTGCTGCTGGTGGGGCATTTGCCAAGGGCAAGGAGATCTGTATATCTGTTATCAAGCGGTACAGGCGTAGACTGAATGCAGCTGCTGAAACACAGCAGCAGCAGCAGCAGCACTGGTTTGGTCGACCTGGGAAGCGGCAGCAACGGGCAGGTTTTGGTGCTGCTGCTGCAGCCGGTTTGTTGTTGATGCCGCTGCTGTTTGTGTCAGGCAGTGCTGCCCCCCACTGCTGCATGTGGGGCCTGTCACGGTTTTGTGATGTTGTCAGATGAGCTGGGTGTGTGCCAGACACTGTAAGTGTTGTTTCAGTGAGGTAACATTATGGCAGTGAAGCACCCTTATGAACAAAGATGCTTCTGGAGTCTGACATGGGACGGGCTGCAGCTAAGCCTTCACGACTGGCACAACCTTGGACGGAGAGAAGGGGACTACTTGCTGGTGCATGCCTCATCTGCTGCTTGGGATTTCAATTGCCTTTTGTCTGTGTGCATTTCTGTCCCTTAGTCCACCAGTATCCCAACAGGGATCCCCTGCAGTACCAGCTGTGTATGTTGAAGAGGCCCGGACTACGGCCGCGTGCTGTGTACACAGCTTGTCACAACTGGACAACTGCAGCCAAACTCGGCTTATGCACACTGTGTTTCGTCTGCAACATGTGTCAAGACTCTTCAGACACAGATTTTCGCAGGTTTCCCAAAAACCTGTGTTTGAGACGCAGTCATATTGTTCAAGACAAATTCTAGTTACTTGTTATGACATTACATGATTATGAACCCTGGTGTGACAGCAGGGACTTCCGCAGCTCCTGATTGGATATAGATCATGTATTCTTGTTGTTTGCATGAACAAGAGACGGATGCTGTGCTTTCGATGTGTCCGCAGATGCAGTTGTGAGTGCTGATTATGCCTGTTTCAAGTGAAGCACTGCGTTGGGCAGTACAAGTATCTCAGTGGCATCCAACAGAGCTTCAGTGGTCAGTAGTCTTGCATTGTCTTCCTAGAGACGTGCAAGAGCGTTGCATGCGCTTTCGACTGCGCGATGATCAGAAACGAGCAGTAGTATCTCAATTGCTGCAGCGGGCGTGCATACGGGCAGTGCATGACGAGGAGTGGGAGCGGATAAGCATTGTACGGACGAAAGGAAACAAGCCATACTATGCTGGAGCTAAGAGGAACCCGCACACACCCAACTTCAATTATAACGTCTCGCACGAGGTGCGCGGAGGGTTTCAAATCATGGCATGCGGTGACTGCTGTGCAGCGTTGAAACGCAGCTGTTGGTTGTAGGTTTGTTGATGAGTGTAAATGCGCTGACTGTTCTGGCAAGACAATAGTGTTGGCTCTGTAGCACGGTCCAAGAATACGATGCTGCTGTTCTGTCTTCGGTGTTATACTGCTGTCAGAGTCTCTTGAGCCATTGAGATTGCTTTGACATCACACGAGGTTGTTAATCCGAGAGTTCATGCCATGTTCACCAGTCGCCTGACCTAGACAACTGCACCAAACCATCCCTAGTGCAAGAAAGCCTGTGCAATCGCCAAAATGTGCCACAGGGTGTCCAGCTGTGCACAAAGTACTTACTGTGTCCCGCCAATGCAGTGACAAGCTGGTTCAACTCCCCAGCATGGACCCCTGTTATGGTCGATCATACTGCCTGTGTACAGCACAACAAGGCACACTACCATCGCTTGCCATGTCTGCTACTGCTCTGCTGCTGCTGGGTTGATGTACGTACAGGGTGACTATGTTGTTCTTGCTTGTGAGAGCCACTGCTTATGCGGTGTTGATGTAGCTGCCCCACAGCAGATCAGAAGAAAGTCTGGCAAGAGCCTTCTGGAGACACTCAGCATCATGAGACAGCAGCTCACATCAAGAGAGGTAAGCGGCAGCAGGGACAAAAGATTGTTATCTATTCTATATCTTTGCTATATCTGTACATGCGTTATTGCAGTTGTCACGTATGAGTCCTCTGTGTAGCTGTATTTGTCTCATTTGGATATAGTCACCAGGCCTTGATAACAAATTATCTGCTCTGTTCCTTGTTGTTTGACATAACCATTTGCATGCACCTCTTTTCCCCGCCTTCTCGCCCTTGTGTAGTGGAGTCTTATTCAGTCCCTCTCTGATGATGAGTCAGCAATGGAAGCAACATTCCAAGCGATCTGGAGCTGCAAAGAGGTACTGCTGCCTACTGCAGTGCTGTGTGGGATGTAGTTGTTACTTGCAAGTCTCTGTTTGTGACCATGACGTTTGAGCTATTGATCTGCACTGGATAATAAATAGCATGTTGCAAGGTCAGTTGACCTGACTTGTTGTTGCTGCCAATCACTGTAGCAGCAGTCAATCTGCGTTCATTGAGAATTTGTGCTTTATATCCACATCACTGACGTGGCACGCCTGGTCCTTTGATCACCCTATTAGCATGTCTATGACACCATCTGCTGCTGCTGCTGCTGCTGCTGCTGCTGCTGCTGCTGCTGCTGCTGCTGCTGCGCTGCTGTCATGTCAGGCTTTCATCAAAGCCCGAGGAGATGGTTTGGCCTTTGAGCCCCTCAGTAGAATAGACGTGCAACTACCACCACAACCTCAGCAACAAAAACAAGCAGAGGTGCCAGAACCAACACAAAAACAACCTCCTCCTGCTGCAAAGCAACCAATGCACAGCAGCATATGCCCTCCGTGTTGCTGCTGCTGGCATACTGCTTGTCTTCATCATAGCAAGAGCGCAACTGACTGCAACAGTGCAGCTAGAAACGACCCTCAGCAACAGAAGCAGCAGGAGCTACTGGAGCAGCAGCAGCAGTGGCAGCGGCGACAGCAGCAGCTTGACTGGCTGTCAAGTAGTGGTGATCAACCAGTGAGATCTGTGGGTCTTGTTGTTGATGGAGTGCTTCAATCTCGCTGGCAAGTGTACGTCCAGCAGTTACCAAACAACCACTGGGTGGCAGCAGCGCGGGGACCTCCTGAAGCAGCAGTTGATCAACAAGGGGTGAGGGACATCTGCTGCTGCTACTGCTGCTGCTGTCTTATGCATACTCATAAATGTGCTTGCTGTGTGTGTGTGTAGTCGTGGTGGCTGTCATTGCAATGTAACCTATCAATGACAAAGGTCCAGACGGTGATGTCTGCTTCTACTCAGTAGGCGATAGCTATGCTGGACACGTGCGCCTGCTGGCCCTGGGGCTGCATATGATTGTTTGTATGATCGTGTTATGTTGTCTCTGTGCTGCGACCTTGATGCTTCACTAACTTAGACCCACCACAGTCCAGAGTGCAAGGCATCATATGCCAGCATCTTCGGTGCTGTATGAATTGCAAAATGATTTGTTTTCTCCTAGATTCTGTCGTAATCAAAGTCACTACTTATGCTGTGTCAAACACGCTCTACAGGCATTCACAAGCACATTCTTGAAGCCCCTCATATCAGACAAACAAATGAAGGTATGTGTAGGCAGCAGCAGCTGTATAATCTTCACCTGCAAGACTATAAGCAGCAGCGTTCCTGATGGCATGACCCAATCAGTCAGAGTGTTGCGTTGCGCAGGCTTTGAATGTTTGCTGCATGTTGTCAGGTAGCTGAACTGCCAATGTCAGCTCTCTGGAAGGCAGTGGCACAAAGCCGAGTACTACTGTTTGCTGCCTGACATGATGTCACATGGGATCAATGCTATAATGATAAGCTACATGTAGATGCAACCCTCCTCCGCCAGTCATATACATCAGTACGGAGTGGGTGTTACTACTACTACAGTACGGTACTGATTAAACGAAGCTACATGGTACAACATCATCTTGTGCCGTGCAACTTGCAGGACTATCTGGCGGCTCGTAGTCCTCCATTTGATCTTATGCAAGTTGAAGACTTGCTGCCTGATCATGTTGCAGATCTGTATCATGATGCTGCGTAATGATCAGTCATGCCAGCCAGAGATGAGGCGTGTACGACAGCATGTAGCATTGCAGCACCTCATGCAGCAGCCGTACCAACACAAAAGATGTGATGCAGTGGTTTCTACTACTACTACTACTACTACCAAATACCCTTTGAGGGGTTTCACCCATACGAGCCAGCTGATGGCTCATGGGGACACAACTTAGAAACATGCTGGCTGATTCAATCGGTTGCCCTGCAAGCAACAGTGGGAAAACACGAGGGCTGCACCAATTGATGCATATTATACAGTACAGTTTTCCCATGTACTACAGGCGTATCCGAGCTTAACCTGAGGGTTGCCCGACCCAGGGCCCTGGGGTACTTGTCACTTGCTGCAGCTTTGAATCTGCCTGGAGCTCAAACAACAGCTCATACGGGTACATTGGTTACCTTCAGGAAGTATCTACACACTTCGCGACTTTTGGTGCAAACCCATACAACAACATTCCACCGCACCCTGGTGCAGCACCAGTGGTGCTGTCACCGCAGTGACCGACGAGAATGCCTGGTTGGGTTCAGCTGCCGCAACAGTTCCCTCTTTCTGTTTTTGTCAGGTTCGCCAGATATTGCAGATTGAACGCAAACCCACAAAAGACGACTCCGGGGCTCCAGGGTACAATGCACCATTGGTCTTGCAAAAACACCTGTTTGACAGTGTTGTCAGCATGAGCGCATAAAGAGTGTAAAATTCCTACTGTCCATTATTTGGTAACCATACAGTTGCCAGATTTTGCTCTCAGGGAGCACGGACTCGCAACAGTAGCCTGCCAACAAACACACAACAACCCACGCTGTCTCACAGACGGCGCCCAAACAGCGAACAATGGATATCTGCTTGAATATGTCTTGACAACCGAAGTAGCGCCTTGACTACCGTGTGCCTGGTCTGACAGTCCTGTGAGCATCGTTGAACAGTTCGGCAACAGGAGCGCTAGACAGCAGAGGGCAGCATAGCCCAAGACGGCATCAACTGTCCGGTTCGCCACAGATGCAGATGCAAGGCTCCTTGCATCTAGAGGACAGGCTTATAAGCAAAGATGCAGCAGCAGCTGTTGCAGAATTTGAAATCACCCCACTTGTACTGAACTCGACAAGCCAACACAGCAGCAGCATACAAGCAGGGTGTGCAGACCAGTGTGCTGCAGCAGCAGGATCAGCAGCTGTGCGTGGTCAGCCTCCCCCTCTGGCTTTGTCAAGCAACAACAGATCGTCACTCGGCTCAAACCCCCAGGTGTCCCGCAGACCAGGTGAGCTCAGTGCCAAGAAACATTTATGTTAAGATCCATATACCTGTTTAAGTGTCAGTAATCACTTGGATACGCACACCCAACCTGGTGAAATCATCAACGTTGCTCACACCACACAACCTCGTGTGGGTCTTTTACGCAAAGTGCTGGTACTGTTATGCTCATGCTTTATGCACGTACAAGTAATGACAGCTCCAGGCTTTACCAGACCCGGTACAGTAGGTCGCATGTTTCTGCATGAAGTTTCATATCTGCTGCATGATGTTGAATGTCTGTGCTGTGCATGTGCCACTTGCCTTGCAGCACCAACTCAACACACCAGCAGCAACAGCGGCGCCGATGCTGGTATGGGAGCGTTGCAAGCAGTGTGCGAGAACGCCGACAGCAGCGAACCTCAGCAGCAGCAGCAGCTGCTACTTTCTGCAACAGAAGTCTACACCCCCCTGCAGCAACCACCTGCTGAAAAAGTCCCCAAGAACAGACGCAATAGACCACGTCCTTTGCGTGCGCTGGTGAAGGCATTGAGGCGCATCAGCGGCAAGCTTCTTCAAGGCCGCAAGAGCAGTAGAAGCACAACTGCTCCAGCCCCTGCTCCTGCAGATCAGGCACAGCAGCAGCAGCAGCAGCAGCAATCAGAGGAGGCTCAGAAGGATGAGCTGCAGAGGACAGTTGAACGACGGTCACAGGAAGCAGCAGCTGTAGAGGCTCAGAAGGATGAGCTGCAGAGGACTGTTGAGCG
>LWCB01006981.1:0-32326 GCA_001630525.1 Coelastrella sp. M60 | reverse complement strand
CACCACTGCTGCTGGCAGCAACACGAACAAGACTCAGGGGCAGGGGGCGCTGAGCAGCAGGGAGAACAACACTCAGGGCAGCAACTGCTGCCTGCTTCACCTGCAGATTGAGAAGACAAAGCACACAAATCATCAGTGTGACTGCCTGCAGGATTACTCTGAGAGCTGCAACACTTCAGGAGGGCCTGCACCTCTTAATGGTTCATTATACAGCAGCGAGGTAGAAAACCTTCACCAATCAGAGATTCCCAACCAACGTTATACTACCATACCTTTGTTGTGAGTCCCTGACCCATCTCCACACCTCCATGAGTGATCAGCACAGATCCATCAGCATACACACTCACAGCAGCGGACACAGCAGCAGGAGCACAGTCAAACCTGTCAAAACAAGTACAAGCAGCACAGCATGGTCAGCAGCAGCAGCAGCAGTAGCAATAGATGAGACAAAGCTATGTTCTCACCAGCACTCTTGAGCAAGAGAAGAGCCAACAACCCATGGGGTGTGTAGCTTGTGGTCGTCATACCACAGCAACAACAATCTACTAGCTGCTGCTGCTGCTGCTACTGGCTCTCTGTTGCTCACCTGATAGGTGTGACCACAATTCCCCTCTTACTCCAGGCATGTTGAGAGTTGTACTGCTGCACTGCTGCCAGCCTGGACTGATACTGACTGCTGCTCAGCAACTGCTGCCACAACAATGGCAAGGTGTAGCTGGGTGATGAGATGAAGCGGCCAAGCACTGTCACAACACCAGAGGGAGCATCATGCTGCTGCTGCTGCTGCTTGCCTGAGTCCTGTGTTTGTTCTTGAGCACCCTTCCTTTGCTGCTGTGCTGCTGCTATCTCTGCTGAACCAATACACAACCTGCCCATATTACTACTATCAATGCTGTTGTTGCTGTTGTTGCTGCTGTTATCTGGCAGGAAGTTTGCTGCCTTGACTGCTGCAGAGTCTTTTCTCAGCACAGCAGCAATATGCTCCATGACCTGCAGCATAGTGCAGCATAAAGGATACCACACACAACAACTCAACAGCAGCAACCTACTTCAAAGAAAGCAGCAGTGTCATGATAACGAAAATCATACTCTGTTGCTGTCTGTATGTACAAACGCCCGGTGTCAATTTGCAAATTCAAAAGATTATGTCTACAACTTTTTGACGTCTGTGCAGCTGAAATATCACAGCTGGATACACCTACAGCTCAAGACTGTAAACCACATATAACCATATCAACAGGTGACATATCATACAAATCATAACTCTTGATCATCTCATCCATATCTTGTTGCCACCCACCTGTTCCATCACCATCACTCCCTGCAGGAATCCTGGTGCTCTCACAATGGTGTGAGGGGGGATGTTACACCTGGCAAACCTGACATCAACAGACAGACCTGACAGGTCATAAGCACTGTCACTGGCAGTAACAAGAGAGGAGCCGTCATTGGAGGCGAGGTCAAGATAGGCTCCAGCACGATAAATCACCTGGGAGGCGCAGCAGCAGCAGCAGCAGCAGCTTGATTGCTCACACTTAAAGCTTGGCACCAACCAGTGCACATACAGAATCTGATGTACAGTATATCCTGTACCTGCACTTGAAGCAGCAGCAGTGAAATTGAACAGCAAGAGCCCAACCAAATTTCTGCAGTATGTATTCTTGGTGTTTACCTGTGCTTTGACCGCATGTAGTTTACCAGACTGATCGAATCCAGCATCATAGATCACTTGACCAAGACAGCGGCCGTGATTCATGATCAGATCATCATGGCGGCTCAGAGTGTAGCACACCGGGCGATCAAAGTGTGCTGCTGCCAGTGCTGCTGCTGCTGCCACAAACATGCTGCGAGACACCTTGCCTCCAAAGGCGCCTCCAAGACGCTTCGCAACTGAAACAACAGCAGTACAAACATCATTATCACAACATGAACAGCAGCAGGAGCAGCAACACTGCATATCACGCTACGTTGCTCGTTCAATGCCATGATGCAGAGGTACATGAACCAGTCATGATCACAGCCAGAAGCACGGCTGACACCCCCCAGCAACCCACCTACTGTAACTTTGTTGAAAGGTGTGTCAAGTACTGCTGCCACTGCCTGTTGTACTGCATCTAGGCTCTGCGTACTGCTTGTGACCCTCAAGCAGCCATCCTCCAGTGGTTCAGCCACAGCAGCAGGTGGCTCCATGTACATGTGCTGCTGAGGGGGAAGGGAGTAGCGGCCACCAGTGATTTGACAGGGAGCAGCAGAGATTACATCATCGACTGTGATCGGATTATGATGATCACATGATGATGTTGATCTTGAAGCTCCTGATCTGATTGTCCCCCTACTGCTGCTGCTGCTGCTAGTGGTGGTGGTGGTTTCCAGAGCAACTGTATCTATACTGCTGCTGTTGTGAGATATGGTCATGACAGTGTCAGTGTCACCACAACCACTGCTGCTGCTGGTGTTGGTTACTAAATGCTGCTGCTGGCGTACTGCATGTACATGCATCTGTGGCAGATCATTGTGGAATGATCCCGCAGCAATGGCTTGCTCCAGAGTGATGATGGGCTGCTGATCTGGTATCGGCCTGTATGTGACAGACACTGCTGCTGCTGCCCGCTCTGCTGCTGCTTGTGACGTTGCAGCCACCAAGGCTACCAGCTGACCAACATATTCCACCTGGCCATCTGCAGTAATCAAACAAGACAGCAGCAGCAGCAGATTTGACACAACAGCTTGTAGCAACTCCAGTCATTAGCATCCCATGCTGCAAGTAGTTGTGTGCATGAAATTGACAGCGGCTGAGATTTCTCTCTGATCTCTTATCTGGGACTTCTATGTACTGGTAAAGTTCTGACAATAGCTTTGCAGCCAGATGACTATATATGATATATGATGTATGTGTGTGTGTGTGTCATGAAACAGTCTGGGGAGTCTGTCTTTGCCTCAAACCACCACTGGACTCGGCTCAATTCCAGACAACATTACTCATAGCTTTCCTGCCACGCTCACCTGCCAGTAGTGGTGCATCAAACACCTTGTTCTCTCCAGGTATGTCTGCTGATGTCAACACACCCACAACACCTGGCATCATCACTGCTGCTGAGGTGTCAATGTGATCAACTGCTGCCAAGGCCTCACTGGACTTCACACCTGACAGGGAGAGAAAAAAGCAATGGTGGGCGGACAGCATGTACAGCAAAGTGATGCTGCTGCTTACAAACGTAGCAATAATTCCTTTTGACAGTTGGTTACTGGTCACCAGCCCTGATGCTGTGTATGTTGTCTTACAACGAGACGACAACATGTGGAATTGCATAGTGAAACAACAGTGTGACAAACCCGCAGTTGTGGCCACAGCGTCTCTCACCTGCCAGGTACAGCAGCCTCCCCTTCATCTTCATGGCCACATCAGCAGCATATTCCGCCTCACCACTGGCTTGCAGACAAACAGCATCTTTCTCAACAGGAAGATGAACAGGTGCCATGTCATGTGACTCATCACCTGATCCAGGTAACACCTGGCGGCCCTCAGGTAACACCCTGGGATCATAGGGTTCAGGGAGCAGCAGCAGCCGCTGAACCCTGGGGTTTAGGTCTGTGCTGGGGTTTAGTAACGGTGCTAGGGCTTTGAAGAGGATTCCTTGTAGGGTTTGTGCCTGGAAGCCTGTTGGGTTTATGTTGGCTGCTGGTGATGTGAGGTGACTGTTGAGCTCCCTCAGAGCACAGGACAACACCTGGAGAGGTGAAGAGTCACAACACATAACACAGGATCAGTGTGGGCACGTTGGAGGACCAATTGATCAAGCAGTGGCTGTATTAATATAATTGTTAACTATCAAACCCCACATGCTGACCTCCCCTGTGGCCATGTATCACATAGGCAGCTTGTTGACTTGTCATTATGTCAAGAGACGCTGAGATTCCCCCGCAGCAGGGGGGGTGACTGCAATGATGCCGATCATACTGTTGGTGTGCTGCACCAAGCAGGAATAAAGAAGGAAGTTCCCAACCCAGGTCTCAATCAACAAAGCACAGCACATACATAAGCTGCCATGTGCTGCCTGTGAGGACTATTGTGTGCTCCTACCTCCAGGTCCATGACTGTACCAGTTATAACAGACTCAACACCAGAAACACGACATACACGCCAAGGTTCACCGTTGATAGCAAACAGTGAACCCTGCCTGCTGCTGCTGCTGCTGCTGCTGCTGCTGCCTGTGCTGCTGCTTATTCTGCTGTGAAGTGCATGATCTGCTTCATGTGGTGAGAAGCCAACAAACACCCTGGCTGATACAAGTCTGGAACCTGCAAACGACTGATCGGCTTGCGCTTGCAGCTGCTGCTGCAATGATGCACTGTCACTGCTGCTGTTGCTGGTGTTTGTTGGCCTGCTGAGACACCTGGTTGGCTGATCAAACTTGAACCAGCATGCTGCATTGACTAGTGAATGTGCGTTGACATGCCTCAATGCAACCTTGTATGACCAGAACCTCTCACTGGTGTCATCCAGGTAAGGCAACCACACAGCAGTGATGACTTGATGTGCAACTCCACCACCACCACCACCACCAGCAGTAGGATTGATGCTACAACTGCCGCAGCTGCTGGTGATTGCTGTGGTACAGTTTGCAAGGGTCTCATCCTGAACAACCTTGGCACCTGCCACTGCATCTGCTGTGAGGTCGATACTACTGCTGTCGCTGCTGCTGTTGCTGCTGCCAGTACTGCTGCTGCCATTGCTTCCAATGCAACTGTTCTTCAGGTAGTCCTCCACAGTCACCCAATGCAAGTCATAACGCTGCTGCTGCTGCTGCTGCCAGCCTGACCAGGCCTGCCATGGCTGTGCATTGCCATCATGAGCAGCATGTAACCCCCCATTGTAATCACCACAAAGTCCTGCTACAGCTTTGACTGTCATAATCTGCAGCTGAGCTCCTGCTGCTGCCAGCAGCAATCCCACATCAGTGGGAAGAGGTTTCCTTGCACACAGCCCAAAATGACCACCAAGAGTGGCAGCTGAGCGAACGTGGACACCTGGCATCAGCAGCAACAGCAGCAGCACATGAAGCCTCACACTATCTTCAACTACCATCTACAAGGAACATGAATGGCATCACTGCAACAGTCAGAGTAGCATCAGAATGCAGTTGTCATGCTACACTTGATGTTGTGAGAGTCGTAAATTCACAGGTGAGCAGCCACAGGTGATATTCTCACAACACCGGGTCGCAGGGCTACAGCATGAGACAGCAGTTGTATAGTAATCAAACATAGTGTGTAGCAGCTAATTTCAGTTACACCTGCTGCTCAGTATGAGACGCATTGTGTGGATCCCCTCAACTCAGGCACACCTGCAATGCGCTGAAGATGATCTGCAATAGCTGACCAGTTCTCCCTTGTGCTGCCAGGAACAGCAACAGCAGCAGTACCATTGACGACGCCGCTGCTTCTGCAATGGCCATCTCCGCTGCAATGACGTGCATGATCGTCAACACCAGCAGTGCTGCTCCTGCTGCTGCTGTGATGTTGGTCAACCACAGCAGCACAACTTGACCCTGCATGGGTGACACTGCTATGCTTGCAACCTCCGCTTGCTGCTGCTGCTGCTGCTGGTGCTTTTAAAGATGCTGGTGATCTCAAAATGTGTATGAGCTGCTGTATTGTCACCAGAGCTCCCAGCATCACCCCCTGCTTCTGGTGAGTGACACACTTGAGGTCCCGCACTGCTGCCAGATCCACCACCATGACAGCAGCATAAGGCCAAAGATCATTGTACACACCACAACCTGGTGGCATGTGGATGACACAGACACACAGCATACAGCAGGTTTCTGATACCAGTGTTAACAGACTTAAAAGAGAGGTGTGTGGAATGAGATCATTCCACAGATGCATGTGTCTCACTTACATGCGACCAAGAGCAATCTGCTACAGGCACCAGATAATGCGACCGCAGCAGTTACTTGCTTTGATGTTTCAGCAGCAGCGGCAGCAGCTGTAGTTGTGGACATCCAACCATATGCATTCACCTGTATTTCCCGACACTAGGTGTGGGTGATATCCTTGCGCAGAGGCTTGTCTCAGAACAGCAGCAAGCTCAGGTAGACTGCTTGGTCGCAGCCACACCTGACCTCCATCACTGCCGCTGCTGTTGATACTGCTGTCGATGCCTTGCATTGCACACCACTGCTGCTGTTGCTGGCTGTGTCTGTATTTGCTTATGACATATTGCCTGAGCCAGTCTGGGTAAGTGACTTCAGGTTGAGGTAGTATTGCAGCAGCTGTGGCCTTGCTGCTGCTGTTACAAGATGAAGGAATGCTGGGACACGCACTGGCAGTACTGTCACCAGCATCAGAACTGCTGCTACTGCTGCTTGCACATTTGTACTTGTGCAGGTCTTCCACATCAGCAATATCCTGGAGATATCGATGCAGCACATATGAATCAGGCTTGAACTCAAATACTGCCCAGTCTGCACCAGATGACGTTGCTGGACTGACTGATGTATGCAAGTGAGGGTGGCACAGTCATGAGCTACACACAGCTCAAAGCACTGAGTTACGCAAGTACAACAGCACCTTACACCAAATGCAGAGACCCAGACTGTAGGTCTGTAGCACCACAACATGATCACAGCACCATCACAGGAATTGCACTGACAGCACAAATACTGGACAGAGTCCAGCTGTAAAGTAGTAGATGTTGTTGTTGCTGTTGCTGCTTCCTTCATCTCCTTACCCTGCAAGCATCAATGATTGGTCTCCAGCCTGTGCATCTGCACAGATTGCCGTCAACACCACCAGCAACAGCTGCAGCAGCAGCTTCAGGATCATGACCACCACCATCAATATGTGCTGCTGCTGCTGCTGCTGCTGCTGTCATTGCCACCACCATTCCTGGTGTACAGTAGCCACATTGGCTGCCAAATCTTTTGGCCAGGGCCTCTACAGTACAGCCAGCCAACCAACAATACTTCAAAGACAAGTGTAGTTGTGAGGCAAGGCATGTTCAAACTCCGTAGCTGCGTCCACAGCATCAAATCAATAAGTGATATGTGTTGTATGACATGTGCTGTTGCACAGGTGCTGCAACAGCTGTGTTTGTCAAGATCAAATCACCTTGTGCCGAGCTGAATCCTATCTTGCTGTTCCCCAGGCCCTCAGCTGTCGTAATTGCTGCACCATCAAGGCTGCCAACAGGGGCCAAGCAGGAATTGAGTGTCACGCGGTCCAAGACACCTACAAGAGCAGTACAAACAAGCAGGACACCAGTAAGAATGACGGTCACTGTGATGTGCATGTAGGTGGGATCATGCAGTATTGCTGTGCAATTCAAAAGGCTCTATTCTTGTTGGCATGATCCCGTCTCGAAAGGGGACTGCTCCTGCTGGTGGTGGTGGGTTATCCATCAGGCATCACCTGTCACTGGGTCCAGCCTGTCCACAATCACTGTACAAGCACCACAACCACCCTCGCCACATCCAACCTTCGGGCCCTATGTCAGCAAGATCACAATAGACAGTCGATTGCGAGTGTGCACGCTTCCATGCAGGAAGAGGGTGGGGTACAATGGGGGGTACACACTGTACACGGACTAGGGTTGTACTCCCAATACTGCAGGTCATCAGCTGTGCAGAGCCCCAGATTGTTACGTAAAGCTATAAGAAGTATGAAAGCATGCACATGCATCCAAAGAACACCACGGCACATGCACAATGGTTTGTCGCAAACCATGACAATCCCTTGCGTTCATGCGTCCGTGAGACTTACTCTGAACTTGCTCTCAGATCTGAGCACATCGATCAGCCGTGAGGATGGCTCGTAGGTAATAGGTACTGGAAGCTTCTCTCCGTTGATGCTCAGTAAGATATGATTTGGTCGCATCGTTCAGCTCTGCACAAATGGCGCTTTTGTGCTCGAAACGCACCATTACGATACGATCCAATCACAAGCACTTCCCAAGTGATCGTCGGAACGCTTACTGTTCCACCGCACTCTGCAATTGAAGACAACGGGATTACACCTTGTTAGAGTGATGTGGCGCGATTCCCAACTGCTCTGCTGCACGAGAGCCAGCAATGCAAAGACAGTGTAGCGTGATTGCCGCATAATATACATATCCGAGTCATTCAGTCTTTTTGTGCATCAAAACAGGGCTGCTGTTGTGTAGTACTGTACAAGTTGTATTAAGAACTCAGCACTGCTGATTATCAGGTGCAATGGATCGTTGGCAAGACGCAGACGATGACATAACCCCGTTGCAGCATAGTAAAGGCAGGGTAGCGCGTATGGGCATAGCAGGCTTCGTTCAAGCAGCTGGTGAGTCCAACAGAAATGGTGATGTGTTAATCCTTCAGTGCATCCGTGAGCATCTGTTCGAGTTGCTTCTCGATTTGGTTCATCTACTAGATTATCAACCATCGCACCTTCTGATCACCAGCCGCAAGTGCGCTGTTCATTGCTTTGTATGCAGTGTCAGCAGCAGAGCAGTCAGCTCAGCACTCTGACCCTTGCCAACAACAGCAGCAGCAGCAGCAGCAGCAGGGCATTGTGATCATTAATAGCAAAAGGGTGCGCCACGAGTTCAGCAGCATAGGTCGGACCCAGTGTATTTCACGCATGATCTGCTGCAAGGGTGCAATGCGCCACACCCCAAGCAAGACCAATTACTACGGGTTTGCCGACTACACAGCAATCATCATGTTGTGACGCTGCAGTGAGAGACGCGGCAAAATCAGCATATGCACAGGGCCCTGAATGCATGCTTCTTACATTGTGTCTCACCAGCTACACACAGTGTGCTGCAATGCACACCACTTTCTTGTTGACTTACACTTCGTTTCCTGCTTGCCACATTCACATTCACACTCACAGGAACAGCGTGCAGCAGCAGCCAAGCAGGCCATGCCTCCTCCACCTGCTCCTGCTGCAGCACCTTGTCCCGCTGCTGCTGCCCCTCCAGTTCCTGCTTCCCTCCCCCGCCCCGCTGTCCCCCCTGACTCTCTCCCTCCACCACCAAACACTCTCCTGTTGGTGCATAAGACCGGAGCTCTCATACAGCAACTGCCCATGATTCAGGTGATCATTGCAATCTGCCCTCACAGCCGCAATCCATACAGTGTTGCTGGACCAGCAAATGCATGAGTTGCTGCCGGTATCTTTGTGGCCCTCAGTGTGTTGCTGTAACCTTCACTGCTGTTCGGGTTGTTGTATGACCATTTGGTGCAGGTTCTGACTGTGTTTGGCCGGCTGCCTTGCAATGATGTGGTCCTAGATCATGCATCGATATCGAGACAGCATGCGGCGCTGACATTCAGAAGGCGGCAGCAGCAGCAGTCAGAGCGATCACAGCAGCAGCAGCAGTCTCTTGAGGCAGTTGTGTGGGACCTGGGCTCAGCACATGGCACTTATATCAACGGAAAGAGAGTTAATCGGGTGAGCTGGAGTGACTGTCTGATATAGTCTACCGCTATGTGTCAGCATCTTGGATTGACAGTTTTGGTTGGGTAGTTAGCCAAAGTGTACTGCTGCAACTGCGCTGTCATTGCCTCCAGACTTTGAACAGCAAAGCGCCTTCATAATGAGCTGGACCGGTGCAGCACCAATGCCGTGCGGTGTTTCAGGTGACCAGCCAATCTCAGTTATGCGTAAAGGGTTGCTGCTGTCTCACACAGCTGCTGTGACTGATATCACATCATCACTGCTTCTACAGGGTCAGTTATGCCCTGTTGCTGCTGGTGACGTGGTTCAATTTGGTGCCTCTACGCGCAGCTACAGTATTCAGCTGCCTGCTGCAGCAGATGACAGAGAAGTTGCAAGCAGCAGTGGCCAGCCTGTTGCTGGTAAGAAGCGACCTCGTGTGACGTTTGGTGATGCTGACACTCATGATTTTGATGGTGCAACAGCAGGCAGCAGTACTGATGGAGAGAAGGCAAGGGCCTTAGAGCAGGTGGGTGCAACAGATCAATCTGGCTGTTTGCAGGGTAAAGCATTTGATCAGTTCTGCTCTGTTGTAAGTGTAACCTTGCTAATGAGGCGGAGTTTGAGGTTCATGGGACAAGTGCTTGCATATGTCCTGCAGACCAATAGTATCATTGTGGCAGGTTGCTGCTGCAGCATCTGATGTTTCTGGGTCACAACATGATTGAAATTGTTGTTCAACTATTTATGATGAAGCCTTGTGTGCATACAGTGCTACTTGTCATATAGGACCCTTGTGGCGTTGTTGGTGCAGAATGGAAAGCAGCATGAACTGGTCGCAGTCATTCGAACCAATAACACTGCACCTATTGCGATTTACAGCTACTTGCAAGCAGCTGCTTACTGAGTGTCTCTGCTTCTGGGGTTTGTTGCAGGCGGTCGGATACAGTGACGGGAAACACTTCACACCCAGGGTGGGGCCGCAGCCTGTTTCATCTGACAGCAATGAACAGGGGAAGTTTGCACACTTGATGAAGTCAGAGGTGATTGTGGTTACACAAACCAGGGCAACAGCACAGCAGCAGCAGCAGCAGCAGACAGTAGACAGCCTGCAGGAGTCAATAGCAGCGAGTGATGTAAGTCAACAACATTTTGAAATGAATATGACTGATTCTGGGTTACACCAGGGATCAAGACAACAAAGCAGTGACAACCAGCCAGTCAGGCAGGCAGAGGTAAAACTAGAAGTTAGCCAGGCTGCAATTGCATTCGGCAATGGCAATGATCAGCATCAGCAACAGCAGCAGCAGCAGACTCTCAAAGCATCACCAGCTGCTGAGGTTTCCCGGACCTGGTCAGCTGGCTCATCAAGGTTGCTGCTGCCACCACAGCTGTCACGCAGGAACTCAACACCAGCTTCGCAGCAGGAAAGACAGGTGCAGCAGTACAAGCCACAGCAGTCCAAGCAGGCTATTGGTGTTGGTAGCAGCTTGTATGATCAGCTGCCTCAAGCAGGAGCAGGAAGGACTGATCAGTAGGTCCAAGTTAGGGTTCAGGAATTTCACGTGTATGAGAGCAGCTGAACGTGCTGCTCTCCCGCACAGGATGCCATGCTGCTCTTCCGATTGATAATTCCGTTTTCAGCAGGATAGTCGCATCGGAACGTACATAGCTGCATGGCGACAGCTGGCACATGCTTGGTTACGACCCACCTTTACTGCCGAACATTGAATCTTAGGCTGACTGGACCGGTGATTCACAACTGCTATCATTTTTTTGTGTTGAAAGGCTGTGAATGCACGCAATAAGATGCCTTTGCCATAGGCCTAATATTACAGCGCACTGGAAAATTCACCTGCCTGCAGGCCGTACTTCAGTACGCATATGATCACCTCCCTTGCAATCAATGCCAAAGGTCAATCAATAACTGGTTGGTGATTGTCACCAGCCCATGAGTGTACGGGCATCAGCACCCTAGCAGTCGTTCGAAGCTGTCCGTCGTATTGTCCACTATGTGCCACATGTTACGTCTGGGCCTCTTTACTCACCACATACATTTTGAGCACCTTAAATGCACACCTATACATTATTCCCGAGCGCAGTACATCCAATCAATGCATGGCACACCAACGACATGTGCGGTTACACTTCCCTCATCTGATTGCCATTTTCCTCGTCTGAATGCCGCTGCACACTCCTCACAGTCTGATCAAGCTTTACGGTGTAGTGGGAATTTTGCAACAGGGCACACGGTACATACAGCTTCCCGGTCACCCAGACCGCACCAAGGAACGTCTTCTGCACGCTGAATCTCCGGCAACACGGCGATCTCGGTGAATCAAGTCCATATCGGTGCAATAGTGCAAAGTACCCATGAGTTCGCTACCGCCGCTCGCCAAGCTCAGTGCCCGGAGTGCAGGTCTTGGCAAACGGTCGACAAACTTGGCCAAAAATTCCCAAGCGCTAGACAAGACGAGCATTATAAGCATCGCAAAGAGGTCTGCACTCCCAGATGGCAAAGCAGATGCAGCTGTCAACGTGGCTTCTGACAACGATGAAGTCCCTTGGCATGCAGTGGAGACAGCAGGTGGGGGTCTTACATGACCTGCTGGGACTGCGGCTTCAGCTGAGCTGCCTGTATGTTGGCACGATACTATGCATTTGCATATGATCAAGCGCCAGTTCTGGGTGAAACGTACAGTGTGATGGGGAATCACAGGTCAATGTCAATAGACACTCTCTTGTACCTTTGTTGGCTGAGATATGTCGTCGTGCTGCTTTAGTGTTTTCTCCTGCTGACTCTGCAGCATTGTCTTGCTGAAGCTGGAGCAAATGCGTAGATCAGATGAGCAACGCCATCATCTTGCTTGCTTGTGCTCATGCAGATGAGATCATAGACGACCTGGTCAGCTCAGCTCATGATGGGCTGACAACCACCGAAGCCAAGCGCCGGCTTGATGACTTTGGACCCAACGAGTTGTCACAAGTAGAGAAACCTGGATTCCTGCGGAAAGTTTGGAATCAGGTATGCTGCTGCTGCCATCTGGAGCACTTGTGAACAGGTTTCCATTCGTGCAGGACCCATGGCATGTGTGCGGTGCTGGTGGTGCTTTCACCACTGTTAATATGTGTACTCAGGCAAGAGATAATCAGTTTTCAGTACTGAACCTGCAAATATTGAAGTTCGAGTTTCTGCGGTGTTCTGCAGTTGAACAATGTGCTGATATTTGTCCTGGCAGCTGCGGCTATTGTTGAAGGAGCACTGCAGTCATGGGCAGAGTTTGGCCTCGTGCTGGGAGTGATCATAGTGAACACAGGTGACAACAGCAACAGCTAGCACACTCAGATGCATGAAGGACTTTCTGGCTCCTCTTGTGTGACGGCTGTGTGGGTTGCAGGTGCAGGTCTTTGAAACATACTCAGCAGATAGTTGTTTTATCATTCCAGTATGTAGTACTTCAGGCATTACAAGCTGTCTAATGATGCATGAGCTGCATTTCATCGGACCAGCAATAGTCAGCTCTGTTTGTGTGTTCCTGTGCAGCCATTGGGCTCATACAAGAGGGCAAAGCTGAAAAAGCGGCAGAGGCCCTGAAAGCCATGCTATCAGCAAGTGCTCAAGTGATCAGGAATGGAGAGGTCACAACCATACCAGCAGCTGAGTTGGTGAGTACTGCTAACAGAATGTCAGAGTACCAGGGACACCAACACCACCCCTAGCTGCTTTGGCAACAAACTTCGGTTGCAATTCACCCAGGAACATGGCACTGTGAATCCAACTGACAGATCTGAGAGATACTGCCACTCCTCAGAACACGACAGATCAACAGCAAACTGCTATACTGCTTGCCACATGCTGGTATTGAATGTTTTGTGTCCACTAGGTGTCATCCGTTGGCACCAAGGCCTGTTCTTCTCTCTTCAGGTTCCTGGAGACATTGTGCTGCTGAAGTCAGGTGACAAGATTCCAGCTGACATGAGGCTCATTGAAGCAACAAACCTTCAAGTCCAGGAGGCAATGTTGACAGGAGAGTCTGTACCAGTTTCCAAACACCTCAAGGCGGCTGCTGTTGCTGCTCCCCTAGGAGATCGCAAGTGCATGGCATATAGCGCCACTAATGTTGTATCAGGGCAGGGTAAGGGTGTTGTTGTGGGTACAGGAGACAGTGCAGAGATTGGACAGATCAACAAGATGGTCAACACGGTGAGTAGTACAGGACGGCTCGGGTTAGTCTGACACCTTTGCATGATCACTGGCTGCTAATTGTTAGCATGCATGTGGACTGGTTGCTGCTTTCTGTGCTGTCAACAGGCCATGTATATGGTCTAATCTGCCGGTAAGCTTTGCTGATGTGTGCTGCCTTGCTACTCGCTGGTGTGCAGGTGGCCAACGTGAAGAACAACCTTCTGCTACAGTTGGAGATTCTTGGACGTTGGCTGTCAATCCTTGTAGCAATCATTGCGCTGATTGCCTTCCTGTTGGCATTGCTCTATGCCAAGATGAATTTCAAGAGTGCGTTTGAGTCTGCTGTCAGCATTGCAGTGGCCATCATTCCTGAGGGTCTACCTGCTGTGGTGACCATTGTGCTGGCTATTGGAACTACAGGTAGGTTGATAGTGTTGCAGGTCAATCGGTGCTAAGGCCAAGTGCGAAACTGCCAACGACTGTTGTCTGGCACACCTCAACTGGAGATGAGTGTACGAGCCTTGTGTATTTGCTCGTGTGTTTCTGTACCAGTGACCTTCAGGCAACAAAGGGGGTGGATCAACAGCGGTTTCCTACAGATGATGTGTAGGGCTGCATAGTGTGCTGCTGATGGGACCGATGTGGAGGTGCTGTGAGACCTGCTCAGTGATGCTGTTGCCATGTGTTGTGCTGCAGTGATGGCCCACAACAATGCAATCATCAGGCAGCTGCCAGCAGTAGAGACTCTGGGAAGCCTCAATGTCATCTG
The DNA here is from genome assembly GCA_001630525.1 of Coelastrella sp. M60. NCBI lineage: Eukaryota > Viridiplantae > Chlorophyta > Chlorophyceae > Sphaeropleales > Scenedesmaceae > Coelastrella > Coelastrella sp. M60. The sequence goes on along the minus strand of LWCB01006981.1, from coordinate 17,957 downwards.
CTCAGATAAGGTGGGCTCAGCTGTAATGACGTGGAAGACCGTCAATGAGAATGAATCCGAATATCATTGGGCATCAGCCACCCAATGATATCCCATGGCAGTGATGCAACTTCTAGAGTCTGCAGCCAGCACACAAATGCTGTATAACATGAATACCAGGGTGCTGTATGAGGTGCATGCTGAAGTTGCTAGTCTCCTCCCATGTTGGTGCTTTGCTGGCACCTGCTGTTCGGTTTGCAGACTGGCACGTTGACCAAGAATGAGATGACAGCAGTCAACATCAGAACAGCAGCCAACTTATACAAGGTCACGGGTGTGGGATATGCACCGGAGGGCAGTGTGTTCGTTGACACCCCAAATTCAAGCAAAGAGGGTTCAGACAGCACTCCACTCACTGGGACACAACAGACTGCTTTGTGCCAGCTCATGCAAGGTGCCGTCCTGTGCAATGACTCAGCCTTGACAAAGGTGGGGGTGGAGGTTGCCATCAACATGGAGCAACCGTCTGTAGAGGCCACGGGTGAGAGACAAGCTAGCGGTTTTTCTTTCACCACGAAGCAGAAGTCATCTACGGGTGGTGCCAAGGTTGTGTATGAGCCGCAGGGTGCTCCCACTGAGGTGGCTCTGTTGACTCTGGGTGAGAAGATGGGGCTAAAGCAGAAGCAGCTGAAGACAACATACCCCAGGCTGGCATCAGTGCCATTTGAGTCAGAACATAAGTTCATGTGAGCAAAACAGCTGCCAGGACTTGCATAAGGCTTCTCGAAGCTGGTAGTGGCTGATTGGTTGCTGGAGCTGCTGCCATCACAATGACACCTAGCATGCCGCTTGCAGCTTGCTTTCTGTGTCTACTTGCTTGCTGGTAACCATTCGCAGTGTAGGGCAGGGATCTACTGCTGCAGCACCAATCCTGTGTGTACTCATGTGCTTGTTCAGTGTAAGCTGGATGGATTGTATCTGTACATCATGGCGTTGGTGTCTTCGTTGGATCTTACCACTCTCGCAGGGTTACTGTTCATCAGGAGGGAAGCAAGCGTGTGTTGTATCTCAAGGGAGCCCCAGAGCGCCTGCTGCCTCTGTGTGTGGGGCAGATTGCTGAGGATGATGTCAGCAAGACTGAGGCACTGGATGTGGACTTCTGGCACAAGCAGCAGGCGGCACTCAGCAGCAAGGGCCTCAGAGTGCTGGGCTTGTGCAGGTGAGATAACAGCAGAGAGGCTGCTACTGAAAGGACTGCCCCTTGATCATCGGATTGCACCGAGATGCAGCACCATGCTGTGGCTAGAACTGTCTGCAGACTCTGTGTGAAAGCACCGCAGCCATGGGCGACTTTACATCTGATGCCACTCCTCTGTCAGATTCACTAAGTGTGGTTTGCATGTCAGTCATTGTAATGTTGCTAATGTTGCAACTGGACTCCACCTTGCTGTGATACATAAAGTGGTGCGTTGCTCAATGGCATGTTGACAAGCTTGTGCTCGCCTGTTGCTATCACAGGGCTGAACTCCCGTCTGACTTTGACATCACTAGTCTGTCAGCCAAGGCCATGCTGTCCTATCAGCCATTCTTATCCATGGTGTGTATGGTGGCTATTCTGGATCCACCAAGACCAGAAGCAATTGAAGCCATCAAGGTGGCACACCAGGCAGGAATCAATGTCAAGATGATCACAGGTGGGCTTTGACGGTGTGGCCTTGTGTGTTATGCAAGGCTGTAGCTGCACTTGACTGGCAATTCTTTTGCCCGCAACAGCAGGAGGCTCCAGGAACAAAAGATGAGGGGTTGTTTCTTGCTGATTCAAACTGTCGCTTTCTTTGCTTGCAGCTGGTCCATATGCTTGTATGCGCTGCTGAGTAAGATTGATGAAGCTTTGGCCGCGGCTGTTGCTGCTTGTCACTGGTGCAGGTGATCACTCCCTTACTGCTCTGGCGATTGGTGGCATGCTGGGTATTGTTGGTGACCGTAGCTTTGTGCTGACTGGGCCTGAGGTGGACCGAATGAATGATGATGCCTTGAAGGCAATTGTGAAAGACTGCAATGTATTCGCCCGTGCCTCACCAGAGAACAAGCTGCGCATTGTTCGTGCGCTGCAGGTAGGGTCGCTAGAATCTAGAACAAGGGCAACGTACACACCAGCTGGCCATTTCACCGGTGACAGCAGACCCCAGAATGTAAAATGCAGCACCATGACTCGTGTCTGAGACGTCTTGGTTGCTTGCCTACAGCCTTGGTTTTCTCGCATGTGCTCGGTCATGCACAGAAGGGTACTATCTGTGCCAAGGGTCAACAGAATGCAGGCAGTGATACCTCCTGCTGTTGTGCACATATGGGATGTGACTGTCTAACCACCATGTGTCACGTACTGCAGGAACTGAAGCAGACTGTGGCCATGACAGGTGATGGTGTGAATGATGCTCCTGCACTGAAGGCTGCTGATGTTGGTGTGGCGATGGGCATCACTGGAACAGATGTCAGCAAGGAGGCTGCTAAGATGGTGCTGGCAGATGACAACTTTGCAAGTATTGTGGCTGCGGTCAAAGAAGGCCGCAGAGTCTGGGACAACATCAGAAAGGTAAGACCACCTGGGGGTGATGTCTACAGTTGGCAATACTGCCATAGCAGCTGACAAAGCAGGTGGTAGTGTCTTATGTTTGTGCTGCTTTGCGTCATTGAAACGACAGCACTTCTGCTGCGTAGCAGAAGGCGTCACTACTAAAATACACTGCCCAGCACCTTGCAAAGCAGACATCCACACAGGCATGCTCCCAGCGTGTACACCGCTTGTTGTGGTTTGTTGCAGATCTTGGTGTTCAACCTGCCTGTCAACTTGGCTCAAGGTACCTCAGTGCTCTACTCTTACATCTTGTCACTACCTGCAGCACCACTCACTGCCCTCCAGGTGGGTTGATTGGTCTTGGTGCTGGTATAGCTTGGACATACTCAACCTGAGAACAATGACAGGGAAATTGTGGTGCTGCTAGCCTCCCTTCTACTTTGTAATGTTTGCAACAGCCTGGCATTGCTGTACATCACCCACAACCTGGCAATGCCTGCCAGACATGCCTCTGTGTGACTTGGTACAATGATGGTCTTGTTGCAAGGGTAGCGTCAGACGGCCTTGCACAGCTCTGTGCAGTTGCTGACCTGGCAGTGTCACTTGATGATCAATCGCATGATTTTTGGCGATTGATCATCAAGTGACACTGCTAGATCAGTGACTGCACAGAGCTATAAAGCAGGACTGGTTGCATGTGACTGCCTGGTGCACATGGTTGTCATAGTGTTGTTGACTGCTGTTATAATTCACCTCTCAACAGGTGCTACTGGTGAACCTTGTGACATCTGTTACACTTGGTCTGGCGTTGGCAGTTGAACCCGCAGAACCCGATGTTATGAACAGGTACGCAAGTGCTACTTATTGTCTACTTCTTTATCTGTCCTGATGACGTAACGTATGTCTTCATGGACCTGACTACACATAGCCTACGTACAGCGAACCGCCATTCATGCTGTACTTGATAAACTTCAGTGCCTTTGCTTTCTCCCCTGCGCTCGGTCGCCTGTTGCTTATCACTCTGCCTCACTGTGACAACCCACTACTGCTTTCTTCTTCAGGCCTCCCCGTCGCCCCAACAAACGCCTGGTGGGTAAGCTGATCCTGTGGCGCTGCTTCTTTGTGTGTCACCTTGTGGTGGTCCTGGTGCTGGGCATGTTCTACTGGGCTGGAACACTGGGACATCCTCTGGCACAGGCCAGGGCTGAGGCGTTCTGTGTGTTGGTGGGAGCACAGGTGGCCTACTTCATATGCTGCAGGTGAGGAGGTCGGCTATCTGTAGAACGCTAGCAGGATCCAGCAACGCTTCTTCTGCTGAAGGTTGTTGTTGGTGCAAGCCAGGCACTTCTGTGTGGATGCTGCAAACATATAGTCTCACAGAGCTTGCATATATGTCTGGTGTCTGATGTTGCTGTATGCCAGCATCTCACCTGTATCCTGTGTTCTGCCGGTGTACTCCAGGTTCCTGAAGCTGTCCACCTTCCATCCCCGTGTATTCCACGGCAACAAGTTTGTTTATGTTTCTGGCCCAGTCACCCTTGCTCTCATGGTGTTCCTCGTTTACACGCCTGGTCTCAATGACTTCTTTCACATGCAAGGCATGACAGGCCTGCAATGGGCCCGAGTAGCTGTCTGTATGGTGATCGTCTATGTTGTGGTGGAGGTGGAGAAGGCGCTGGTGGACCCTGTGCTGATGCCCATGATCAGACCCGTGCTTATTGCGATAGAGAATGCCACACCCAAGTGGCTGACAGTGGACAAACCACTGAAGGAGAGGCTGTCACTTGCTCGGCTGTGTGGTGACCCTGATGCTGTGTTCAGGAAACACAACATGCAGCGCAGGGGTTTGAGGCCCAGTCAGAGGAACTTGGCAGTGCATCATGAGGATGTCAGGACTGCTGCTACTGATGAACTTGTGATTGGCAACTGAAAACAGGCAGAGACAGTGACAGAGACTCAAGAGGAGACATATGGCTGAAAGATTGGCAGCCTTGCTTGATGAATAGCATGGAGTGGCTGAGGCATTGCATGACCGTTGCATGGCTGGTCAGCATGCTGAAACAGGAGGGTTGCTTATCACATGTTGGCACCCAAGCTTGTTATGATGCCTGTACGTGGTATGCAGTAGGGCTTCAATTCTGTCGAGCTATTGCACCTGCAGAAGCCTCACCTGTCGTTATGTGGGCCAATGCTGCCAACTGCATGCAGTGTTCTGTCATGTGTATCTCTTGTGACTTGTTATAACGCAATGACGTGTATGTCTGTCAGTGCTTGTACACCTTGTATGTGATTGTATATCAGAAGAAAGAGCGTGTATACTGTGACGGCATGGTCCAAAGCGACTTTGTTACGCAAAACACAATCTGCTCGAGAAGTGTGGACATGGTTGCTGCTTGCAAGTTGATAAGCATTCACTGTTGAGTGTTGAGCTCCGTGCATGGGGTCTGGATGTGAGCATACGTTGAGATCTATTGCGTGCTGGGTGCGCCTGACTCAGTATCGAAAATTCGAAGGGTGATTTTATTCTCTTACTGGCGATGAGGAGCCTATTCTTATTCATGTTTGTCTGTTAGCTTACTGATATTCTGTGGGATGGCTTATCTTGTGTCAGTTCATTCCGAGAGTCTGCTATGCACTTGTCAAGGTATGCTGATATAACTTTTCTCTGCTAGGCTGACTGCAGACGTTGATATGTTGCTGTCTTTTGTAGGCTTCTGTTTGCACCTTTGAGTCTCGTCTCATGGCATCATAATCCATGTGCCAAGAGCTTGTCGAACAGCAGTCCTGCAGCTAGTAAGATCGCTCTGTGGCACCCAGGGTAGATTTGTGGTGTGTTCTGCTTGCAAGAGAAGCTGCAGCAGCAATAGTGTATCCCTACTTAAACAGGATATTCCCAACAAATTTGTGTTATTGGGTGTGATTCAGCTGTTGTCCTGCCCTCACTGTCGCGTGTGAAGATGACAGCAAATCCCCAGGTGACTGCAAAATCTGCAGAGCAAACACTGTTGAAGCCAGTATTGCAGTTCTGGAGTTGGAGCATACAACCTGCCCTTCATGATGTGTACTAGGACAGAATCCTACAGGAGGTTATCTCAAAGGGAACATGTGTTGTGTACACAGGTCCACAAGGTTCAATGTGGTCAGAACTGTAGTGGCCATATGCATGCACAGTGTTGCAGACATTGTGACAAGACCTATGTAACAATGTTCAAGCTTGGAGGTCATGAGCATGTATGTATGAACGCAGGTGACTAGAGTATGCTCAACAGTGCTTGCCTGTATGTGTGCCCCCAGAGCATTGCCTGCTGGAAGGCTCGCTAGTGCTCCAAACACCGTTTTGTCAACAGCAGCAGGTGCCAGGAACCGCGCAAATAAGAATCCCGGTTGTACACTATATGTTGTCCTGAAGATGCTGAAATGTCCAGGGGCTTTGTTGTTGTGGAAGGGAAACAGATTCAGCTGGTAAAGGGTGCAGGAACGCACGAACGTGTTAACACCTGTGCTGGCCAGGGGGCTAATTGTGTATGTTGTGGATGAAACAATATCCCAGAGGCAGCAGCAGTACTGAAGCTGTCCTGCCAATTTCGAAAGCACCACACACGTGAAGCTGATGCTGAGTCTAGGTGTCCTGCTTGCTGGCTTGCTCTTACACTAGAGTAGGCACTCTGTACCTGCAGGCTGTACAGCTGCAACAAGAAGCTGTTGAACTGTTGGCAGCACGCTCTATCTCTGATTTTATTCACTGGGTACCTATATTCAGCCTCGCGCCATAGCATGCTGTACGCTGCGGCAATTCTCACCTTCGCTGCTAACACAGACCGACACCCAAGCAGCATTAGGCCATACGCACCTAGCTGACTGGTAACTGCGTACGGGATTAGAAAAGCGCAGACTTTCAGTCTCACATACCGTTACATGAACGTATCTAAGAAAGTAGCAGTTCGCGCCTTGCGTGCAATGAGAAAGCTACGCATGTCAGCTCATGACAGCTGAAAAATCCACAAATAATGATTTAAAAAGATACAATGGCGCCTCAAGCTAGCCAGGCACCTGCAGTTCCTTGACTTGCAGTGAACAGTGCCATGCTTCAGCCCATGGGCCAGCTGGCCAGCGTTGGAGAGCAACTTAGTTCCCAGTGTGCACCGTTACGTCAGCAGTGTGCAGGTCCAACAGCTGATATAATGTACCAAGGGACAGCGTGAGCAACGTAGGAATGTAATGTGTGATACAGACGACCTCCCAGCCAGTACTGCACCTCAGCCTGGTGCAGATGCACTGCCCATGAGTAGTAGCAACACACCAGCAGCGCAAAGTTGCGTTCAGGATGACTGTCACCCAAGTAGCAGTGACATAGGTCAGGGTCAGCAGCTGAAAGCTATGCAGAAGCAATTGACCCTCAAGCAGCAGGAGGTTGAGTTGCTGCAAGCACAAGTGCAGCGACTGTGCAACTATGTAGATGCTACAGTGGGGAACTCTGCTCAAGAGGCTGCCTCTGACGGAGGCAAGGTAACGTTTGAGCACTTTGCCAACATCTCATCAGCAGTGCTCGTGACCACTGTCGCTGTTTGCACTGTGCTTGATGGGCCACCTTACTAAACAGTCCTCATGGTTTCAGTGTTGCTGTCTTGTGACAAAAAACGGTTTCACAGCTGCCTGAGCAACATCAACTTACTGTTTCCTGACCCCTCTGCTTCCACTTGCATCACAGGTACAACACTGGGACTGCAGCAGCCTGTATATGCAGCTAGGGTCAACAGCACAGGATCTGATTCAGACTAGAGAGCAGCTTACATCAGCTTTAGAGGCAGCACAGAAAGCTCAATCACTGCTGGCAACGACTTCAGCTGCCAAAGCAAGTCTGCAAAAACGGAATGGATCACTCAGGCTGCTCTTAGCTGAACATATCCGGGACAATGTTCTGTTGATACAAGGGCTGGATCTGTGCCAAGAGGGATTGCAGGCAGCTTATACTCAATTGCAGGAAGCCCAGCAAAACAAGGCAGCTTCAGAAGCGGAGATTGCAAGCAAGGCATGTATCCAACATGAAGCATTTGTGCTGTTCTCCTTGACCCCATCTTGACAGACATGGCGGACGGCCTGGCCTGCAGCTATGAAAGCTACTGCACTGTAAGCTCATGATCTTCAACATGTCCCATGCCACCACAGCGAGTACTTGTGATTGACTTCTGCAGGTGCGGCACTGCCAGGCATTGCAGGATGCTTTGGATGCAGCCAATGCACACATCGTTCAGCTCCAGGAACGGCAGGAATATGAGCAGCAGATACAGCAACCCATTCCCCAGGTCCAGTTATCCGGGAGAGTCAACAGCTGTAGCTGTTGTCAGAGCAGTCCAGTGTCCACAGAAAACGCTGAACTGGAACAGCAGGTGTGCAGACAGCAGCTGGAGCTTGACAGACAAAAGCTTGAGTTGAATAAGCAGCGTCAGGAGCTGGAGGTTGCTGCTGAGCAGTTGCAAGCTCTGACGCGACTATTAGCCATCAAAGAGGACAGCCTGGCATATGCAGAGAGGCACTCAATGTCATTGGAGAAGCAGGTGGGGTTTGCGAAGCACGTAACATGTGTATAACGGCTGCTGGTGTAAGCAAGAATTGCATGCAAGTAAACTATCAGCTTTGCATGCTGCCTTGTTCAAGGCTTGAGGAGTGCCACCTAGCTCACTTCATGGTGTGAAATTCACAATAGCATAGTCAATTCACTGTGTCAAACTACACACATACATATTATGCATGAGCATGTGCAACACCAGGCTGGAGGGGTCAATATCACATTTTGACTGTTGCCGCTACAGTTGGAGGCAGTCAACCAGCAGTTGTTGGATTCACAGTCTCACCAGCAGGCACCTGGCGTCAGTCAGTCAGTGTATAGGACTTCTTGCAGCCTAGTCGATGCTGCCGTGTCAACAGAAGGTCTGCCAAACCTTGCAGTGCAACGGCAACAGGAACAACAACAGTCACAGCAGCCACAGCAGCAGTTGTGTGAAGCTGGGGTTGACATATCAGTTGACATCACACGCACAAGTTCTGCAGGATTCCTAGATGGTCTGGCTGCAGCAATAAGCAAAAAGTTCAGCTCAGACATGAAAGACAGTCATGGAGTAAGCCCTGAACTTGCAAGTGGTGCTGGGAGTGCGAGCTCTAAGCAGTGTGAGCAGCCATCACCCCTGGGTCCTTTTGCCAGGGCAAGGAGCCTGATGGCTCAGAGGGAAGAAAACCTGGTCGCACAAATCAAGGTAGGCAGCCTTGCTCGTGAATGGGCTGAAGGTCTGGGGTTATCACATCCTGTCCTTGCATTTGGACACAGAGCCTTCACTGACGATCTGTATTTTGCAGACCTCTGTGAATTGGCTTGTACTATTGATGATATGCAGGAGGAGCTGCGTGACAAAGAGAAGCAAGTCAAGGAGCTCACAGCTGCCGCCACAAGGATAGAGGGGCAGCTGCATGGCCTGCAGACGGTCCTCACTGCCAAGACATGTGCTTTTAACAGGTTGGAGGGAGAGATCAGCAAGGTGGAAAGGCAGCTGAAGCAGGCACAGGCAGCAGCTGTTGCTGATGCTGAAGGCTACAAGCAGCAACTGGGCGTCCTGAGTGAAAGAGTGCTGCATCTGGAGGAGCTCCTTTCTGCGTCTGAGCATAGAGAGCAGCAGCTACAGGTGGAATCTGCAGCAGTCCGGACCAAGGTATGATTGTCAATTGGATGTTGTTACGGCTGTTCATCTCTGCTTGAATGACCGAGCAGAGCCAGCTTGGCCTGCACGAGAAAGTTAAGTATTGTACAGCTGGTGGCCGCCACCTCCAACACTGCTGATTTATAACCCAAACATGGGCAGCATGTGCAACCGATGATCTCTGTCTCATTCACTTAGTCTAAGGCCACAGCAAGCTGCAACCACTTAGCCAACTTGATTGGGTGCAGCCTCCAGAGAGTGATTGGCAACTGTTATATGTTGTGCAGCAGTCTGCAACCAGCATTGTCCTTGCCTGTTGTTCACTTGTCTGAATTGATTATGCAGTTCTTGTTGCTGCTTCTGCTGCTGCCTGTGTGCTGCAGCTAAGTCAAGTGCTTGCAGCAGTTGTACAGGAGACAGACTGCCTGATGCAGCACAAGCCGCTGCATGTTGTCCAACTCAAAGATGATATGACAGCAGCACTGGCAGATGTAGACCCTTGTGGCTCTGCAGCTGCAGCAGCAGTACAGGCCGCACTTGCCAGCAGCTCTGCTGCTGCACTGGCCATCTTGGGGGGCCCATGGGGAGCTGCAGCAGGTGCACCACGTGGTGCTGTTATAAGCGGTAAAGAATCCATAGGTAACAGGCTGATGGGAGTGCTGCTAGGCAGAAAGAGCAGCACAAGCATTGGTGACATGTTAACACCAAATGGCACTGACAGAGTGCTCGGTGATTCAAACGGTGTAGATGGCAACAGTCGTATTTTTAATCAAGCCAGTCATGATGGGCCTGGGGTCATGACGCCCAGGGTGCAGGCTGCATGCAGTGAGACTGTCACCCCCATTCTGCGACATGCTGGTTCTGGTACTGAGCGCAGAGGGTTGAGCATAGGCAGAAAACCAAGTGACACAGCAGCAACCTGTGGATTGCAGAGTGCACAAGAGAACAACCATGTGGCCATTGACTCATGCAGCCTGCCACTGAGTACAGCTGAAGAGTGCCTCAAGCTACAGGCGGAATTCAGTGTAAACCAGGGAGCAGGTGTGCAGGGCAGCAACAGCACCAGGCTACAGGCAACTGTAGTACGCGAGAAGTTGAAGGCAGTGAATGAGCTTGTCTGCAAGTTGGGCTTGCAGGGGGCTGAAACCACAGCTTGTGAGCCCTGTGGGGTACTGCATGACACCCTTGCATGCAGTACGTCCACAGACACTCGCACTTAAATGAGTGTGGTACTCGCTCATATACACTGCAGCCAGGTCATGAGAAACATGTATGTACTTGTGGCACTGCAATGCGGTGTTGCTGATTGGGTAGCACTACACATCAACACTGTTGCACTGTGTATACATGTACGTACACTGGCATGCAGTGACTGTAGAGAGGGGATGGTGTAGCTGAGGGGATGGTGTAGCTGGTGGAACTGTAGCCACATCAGGCATCGCATCAGCCAGCTGCCAGCTGTAACAGGCTGTCACTCCCACCCTACTGTTGCTTGTGCACCATATGATACGTGGATTGGGTCCCAGCCTGGAGAAACTTTGGAATATACGCCGTATTGTAATAGTGCGGCTATGCTCGACATCCATTACTTACCATCATGGCTTTGAATGCGACAAAAAAGGACAATCACAGCGGATCATCATATGGTCAGGCAGGTACTGGTGAATCAATCACCACTTAGTCATGATGTGTAGGCACATAGACTGCAGGTATCATGCTGTTGGTGGTTCTGCACGATTTATGACTTATATCCGGCAAGATTAAATCCAACTCCCATACCAGTGTCAAGTTGCAACTAATCTATGCCACCCGCAAGTGTGACTTGACCCCAGATGTTACCATTCTATCATAAGCAACTCCAACCCCCAGTATCCACCACAAATGCATGTCTTGCACCATGAGGTCAGCAGTCCCCAACTGCCAAGTGTAGGCACTGAATGACTGGCACTGGTGCCGTCATTGAGATGCAACACCTCAGTGTACTGCATGGGCATATGAGTTATCAGATAGTACGACTGCAACAAACCACCTTTACCTCTCATATTCTGCTCGCAGAGTCTGTCTTCTTGGTGGCTCTGCATACTGAAGCTGTGGTTATCTGACAGGCTCCTACGTCTACCTTCATCAGAACCTGCTTCATCGCTGTTTTCACCTTCGTTACTTGCACCCCACAGCTTGTCAGTTGGTTTCCATAGCAACTGCACAACAAGCTGCCCAGGGAACTGCTGAGGAGACAGCCACCGCCAGATAATAACTTGCAGTGATTGCAATCTAAGCAGCACAGCGACCCTCACAAGCAGCAAGCGCAGGAGCGTCGTAATACCATGGCAGTAACAGGCACTCAGGTACCAGGCTGCTGTCGTCGGCATCAGACCCAACAGGGGTGTGAACAGTAACACACCCACAATCAGCTGCTCTACTGACACTTCATCACCTGAAGCTGCTTCCTGCTGTGTTGCTGCTGCGGACGCTGTGGCAGCAGCTTGCTGCTGCTCCTGCTGTTGTCTGCGCTCGCTGAATCGCCGCACCTGGGTAAGCATGCAAGTCACAAGCAACCAGTTGGACCATTGTATTGTGATGGCTGTGTGAGGATCTTGATTGCTTGTCTTGGATAAATTAAGTATGCTGAGTCTGAGTTGCAAGACTAGATCTTGAGGTGCTCTGTGCAAGTGCAATGTTGGGATTGGGGATTCATATGCTCTCATTGGTGCAGCCGCGTAAGCGAAAACAAGAAAGACCTTGCCCCACAGGCCACTGCCTGCCAGCATATACTGCAGAACGCAACTTGCCTTTTGTTTGCCCCTCAGCAAGCGCCATGTAGTCTTCAGGCACTGTAAGTGCAGTCTATACAGCGCCGTCAAACAGACGTACACAAGCAGCATCGGCCATGACAGTATCAGCAGCACATCAGCTGCAGCAGCCAGCCCTGGTACCGCTCCACCCACAGCAGCTACACCAGCTATGATATGAAGCGCTGCTGGACCCACGAGGAACCAGATTGCATCATATGCAGCCCCAGCTGCTGTCAGTGCAAACTCTGCTGCTGTTGCTAGCAGGAAACTCAACTCAAAGTGAAGCTTGATGCCACCTGCAGCAGCAGATGAGAGTTAGTATTGCTCAAGTCTGCTGACAAAGGACACATAGATAGGAGGGCATACAGCACATGCGGTGTATCTGGTCTTGCCGTCTTTGGACCCTCACGGTGGGCTGCAGGAAAAATCCGGTCACCAGTGATGTAGCAGTTCTACTGCGGACCATTGCATAGTTCTCTGGCACAAGCCCACTCACCAGGGTGTGCCTCTCTGAGCCATTCTATGTGCGGCTGCAACACTCGATGCTGAGCATATCTGCCCACAGCAGCACCCAAGCCTAGCAGTTGTTGGTGGTGGCTGATGAGCAGAGCTGCCACCAATAACCCCAGAAGGTGCTGCAGCAGCCCCGGCAACACATCACTGCTCAGATTCTTCACATGCTGGTTAGCTTCAAGGGCCCAAGCGCTATTGCCAAAGAAGAAATGCTTAAGGCCTGCGGGAGCCCAACACCTGAACATTGGAGTCACTTGCTTCGGCCGCCTGCTGGTGCTGGTGCTGGTGCTGCTATCGTCAGGCCAGGCAAGTAGTGGCGCTAGCACATGCCAGCTGTGTAAGTTCCGGTTGCCATGAATATTGCTGGCTTCCTTACTGGCAAACAGGTCTGGTTGATGAATATGCTGTGGTGCTTGATGATGGTGGCCCATACATTGCTGTTCAGGGAGCTGGCTATGTTGCTGTTGCTGCTGTTGTTGCTCATCCTCGCCATGCTGATATTGCTGTATGCATTGGTGAGCATGCTGCAACATCTCCAGAAGTGATGCTATGGACACAGCACCTATGATATGAAACAGTGACAGACAGCCAAAGGGCAAATGTTAGGGTAGCAAACACTTTGAGATGACAGCAGCTAACAAGAACTGTAGTGGCCACCCTGTGTAGGGACGCAAGCCGTCGGTTGCGTTTCAGCTGCTGTGTTTGATGCTGCTTCTGTCAAAGCACTGTTGCCTGAACCATCATCACCTGGTTGTTTCTGCATCCATGCAGGCGCAGCTGGCTGTTTCTGCGGCCGCCGGCAATAGGGAGTGGCTTTGGGGTTGTACAGGAAGACCTGTGGCGGGTATCAGAATCAGGCACTTCAGCATCCAGGGCTGCAAGGCCAATGAAACACATACGAACAGCAGACGAACAGACGATGACAATACATGGTGCTGTCTTTGGTGAGATTGATGCACGTGCATGATGTTGGGTGGACAATGTCCTGAACGCCATGCCACACCTGAATGGAGGAGGTCCCAGGAGGTAGTGTGCTGTGCTGGACGATGCAGAAGGGAGCCAGGTGGAGCTTCCTCCTACCATACTGTCTCTGGCAATCTAACACTCCAGCCAACGGCTGACTGCCCTGCATGGCCAGCCAGACATCCCCTGTTTGAAGCTGCTGATGCTGTATGGTGGGGCCTGTTCCGTCATCTGCTGCATTTTCAGCTGTCCAGACACCAAGCACCACAGGTTGGGCATCGAAGGTCTCCTGATTTGCAGTCAACTGTATCTGGGTCCCATTCAAGGCCTGGTTGACTTCCCACGGGTCATGATCACTGCTTAGCACACCAACAACTGCTGCAACCGTCATGCTGTCGCAATGCTTGGCATTGCAGCGCGTCATGGTACCTAGCAAGTAGCAGAAGCTGCACTGCTCCTTGTTCAGCCATTCCAAAAGTGTGCAGGGCCATAAGATACGAAGACAAGCTCTGCCAGGCATCAGCAGTACAGGACACTTGTGACTGCTGTATGACGTGCGCAGTTCATTGCCATCTGTCACAAACTTCAACCTTTTCTGTGATTCACATGCAGCAACTGACATTGCGCAGCACATTATCAGGAGTCCCTATTGGCACACCGTCCAATGCCCCGTCGCGCGAAAAGTGTAACACTCCTGTCATAGCTGCCACAGATGCTAATCTCAACACACATGCTGCACCAAGAAACTATTATCATGTGCCTTCCTGCCTGAGCTACCGCAAGGGTGCACCGTATATTCAAAGGACTTGTGACTGCAGTCACAGCTGTGTGCACGCAATCACTACTCTCATTGCAGTAATGTTATCAAAAAGAAAACGTTCATCCGATGCGCTGTCAGACGCTGGCACCTCACACACCGAACAGACAGAGGCCTCCACTCCCAGGGGACCAGTAGACGAAAGGTGTTGTGCTACACGATCCTCAAGCGATCATGACAGCAACGGCTGATCAGCATCAGGGACGTCGCTTACATGGCATTACAAACCACGCAGGTCTCGTATGCTGGCTGAGCGGCGTGAGCAGCATGCAGCCACTAAGCTACAGGTCTGTATTGCTGATTCGGCAATGACCAGGATATAGAATGACAGTTAAGGCCGCATACACAGCGGCATGCCGGATGCTAGCTTGCGAATGTCCTGTTTGTCACTATTTTGACTCTCTCTGCTCCCGCTGTATCGTATGCTTGCAGCTGGAGCAGCAGGTACAACAAGCCCAAGAGCAGCAGCGGCATGTTGCAGCGCAGCTGGAGCAACTGGAGGGTTGTGGAGACAGTAGAGATGCCTTAGGCATATCTGACCTTAGGAAACAGCTTCAGGTATTTACCTGCCTGGGACTATCGTCTCTACATGTTGTGCAGCCTGCCAGTGCTTCCAGGCTTCTCACAGCTTAGGAGCAGCAATTGCTTTTCATACATCAGCATTGCTTTCACTTTGCTTCATGAGCCAAACTTTCTTTCACACAGCATTGGCAGTTGAAGTATATCTGTGATCATGCATGTGAGGCCGAAAATATGACCAGCCCTGCAACCGCAGTGTACGTGCAATAAGTGACTTGCTGACTATGAAGTTATCGTTTCTGTGACGCTGCTCAGCTCTACTTTATGTAAATAAAGCCTGGGTGACATGTTTGTGCAGGAGTATGAGCAGCAAGAACAGCAGGCAACCGATGCTATAGCCAAGCAGCAGAAGCAGTTCGAGACAGCAGTCGCAGATATCTTGGGCATACCAGCGGAACAGCAATCAAGCCAGTTCACAGAAGCCGTACAGCAACAGCAACAATTACAAGATGCACAGGTTTGTCATGTATCGCACAACGTGCGACGCACATAGTTCAAGCAACGGGGGCCCTCACTGTCATAAGCATATATTTATTTCCTTGGAACCTTCAGAGGCACTGAGCAAATGTCGCTGCCGCTTGGCGCTGTATGAGTTTGTCAGAAGGGTTCAGACTGACCATGATCATGTTGCAAGAGCAGACAGCAGACAATATCTTCATGGCGGCAACATGGTCTGTGCTGTCTTGATCAGATATGGCTATGTTTCTCACCAGCAGGTTCTCAGCACACTGACCTTATGCTGCTATGTGGTTACACTGCTCTGATCCAGGTTGAGCAGTTGGCTGTGGTGCAGCAACTAGCAGATACAGCATTTGCAGTTACTGATGTAACCAAACATCAAGCCAAGAAAGCACGGCTTGACAGAATCAACCAAGTCTGGAACTGGTTGCAAGACAGCAACGCGGCAAGTAACGGTGACACGCCCACATTGCAAGACAGCAACGCAGCAAAGAATGGCGACACGCCGACAACAGCTCATGAGCAGCAGCAGCAGAAGCAGCAGCAGCCACAGCAGGATAGTGGTGGTGGCCTGTCTAAGCAGCAGCATGAAGCTAAGGAACAAACACAGCAAACTGACACACAAGCAGCAGACTTGGAACCTGGGCAAGAATCGCAGCACCAGGAAGCCGGAGCCGATGGAGATGTTCATGGTACTGCAACAGCAGCTGTGGGAGGGGATGCCACTGCTGACATGCCAGCTGAAGGCAGGAAATGAGTCGAAATGCCAGCAGCAAAGTCAGCAAATTCTGTTGTGTTGTTGGTCAAGGAGAGCTGAAGAGATTGATAGCCTCAACAGCAACTTCAATGTGGCATATATCACAGTGGTGGCAAGAAGCAAAAGGTGGTAGCAATGCGGAAGTGGTCACCATAGGATTGACGCTTGTGTGCATTATCCAAACTTCACTCTGATGTAACATCTGCTATAGCAATTCAGTGAGACAAAGTCAGGATCATGTCAAAAAACAGTCAACCCATATGTGTACATGCTTGTTATGCATACCATGGCACAATATTGCTCTCCTTCAATTTGAAGTATACATGAAGTCAGTTGCCCGTTGGAGAGAGCCAATACCAGGCTCATTGGCTCAACAAAACACATGGCTCCAACATGCACGATTAGTCTTCTCCAGTATGCACAACTTATCCTTCAATGATTGTTCTTACAGCCTCAAGGCTCCTAGCTACAACCAAGTTATCATCAGTTCAAAGGAGTTTACATCAACAAAAAGTTCTGTCATCAATGACCCTGTCTCGCTCAAAAGACATAGACCTAGCTCGATTGTCAAGTTGACAAAAGCAAACTGCCGCAGTGCGGCACCAATGCTTCAGGCAACATGTCACCACAGCCTGGGTGGGTTTTGGGCGTCCATCGACTGCCGCCAATCAGGCAACTGCTCAGTGTTGACTGTGTCCCTCTATCTATGCTGCCATTTCCTCATTGAGTGCGTCTCACCATAGCTCTGCTTCGGGACTTGCCATGGCCTCTTCATGTGTGGTTGATTGCTTGACTTTCCTGTCATCCATGCTGGTTGTGCAGTAGGCTGCTGGGCTGGTTGCGCCGCTGGTTGTACTGCTACTGCATGCAATCCCAAAGCTCCTAAAGCATGTGGAGTAGTTTGTACAACGGCAGCTGACTGCAAAGCCCAATCCTTGCCATTCAAGTTGTCTGGCTCATCAACACTTGACTCATTAACGCCATCTGCTGGTGCTGCATCATTTGTCCAGTCACCCGAGCCGATCGAACAGATAAGTCCAAGTGGGCCAAGCTTTTGTTAAGCCCCCGCACATAACAAGTACTGTGTCAGCAAACCCTGCTGGCAGCACATATGCCGACGTCATGGTATTGTCAGGCAACAGTACCACGCTGGTGAACCGGCTACCTCTGTTGATACCAATCAAGACACCTTGCACACTTGCTGCATCCAGCCGATTGTGGAGCTTGATTGGCACATGAACCCATGCTTTACAACTAAATGGCTTGAGGTTGCTGATATTGGGCCCTCTGACCAGTGACAGCACCTGTAGCTATCACAGGATTTGTTCTGCAAGGGGAGTGGTTCCCGGCATGGCATGTACTTTGCTTAACACCATGCTTCACCCCAATAGTTGTGCTGCAGGCTTGACTGAGCCAACATAAATCTAGCACGCTCCCTGTTGAAGCTCTCTGCCTTCCCTTTCTGACTTCGAGGGAATAACGCTGGGTGGGTTGCTGCTTGTAGTAGCTGCTGCTGGGGTAGTCGTTGATCAAGCAACCACCATTGTCATTTCTGACACGCTGGACTGACTTGCCACTCTGCTTCCAGCAATGCAAGCCCCTCCTTGACTATTGCTAGTGCTTTACACTTGCTGCAGTGCTAAGTATGGTAACATAGCTGAGACCGCTGTAGTCATCAATGATAGTGACTAAATACTTGTAGCATCACCAGTCTCTGCTGGCAGCAGACCCATCATAGCCATGTGCACAACTTCAAGGGGATGAGTGCAAACTGGATACAAAGTTGCGGAACGAGTCTGCTTACAGTGCATACATATGTCACAGGCCCCTACAT